>JAVLVB010001013.1:1023299-1041738 GCA_032876305.1 Orestias chungarensis | reverse complement strand
CTGTCCTGGCTCTTCATCTTAGTTCCCTGGTCTCATCCCGTATTCTCTGTTTGTTTACTTTCTGTAGTCCCGCCTCCGCTTCCTGTTTGTTTACGTCTCGCGTTTCGTCTCCGGTTACCTGTAGTTCCCTGTATTGTTTCTGTTTCATGTTTATGTTCATTATTTCAACCCCAACAATAAATTATTTTTCACTCAACTCCACCTCTGCTCGAGTCATTAAAACATTTCCTGACAAGGTGTCCATTTAAGAAAGCAGTGACAACATCCATTTGATGCACATGTAGGTTATTCTGGATGTCCCCTTTTTGTCGCCTCACACAATTCGCACAGCAACAGAAAAAAAACAGATTATTTCTGCATTTTTCATTCATACAGAAAGAGTCAATCTGGACACAAAAAGGATAGAAAGTTTATTACTGTACTTTATGAGAAAAATCTTCCTAGCGGCCGTTTCTTCTCCGTTTTGCCTTTAAAATGGCCGATGAGAAATGGATTTTAAAAGGTTCAAGGAACGTTTCTCAGATATGTTGGGCAAGGGTGACAAATCTACTCAGACACATCCCATAGGTCCTTCTTTGGAGGCCATTGGAGTTCAGTGATCTACTGTTTATGTTGAAGAACCAGTTTGAGGTCATTTTAATGTTTGTGAATGGGTGAGTTTTCATTCTGAAACTAGTCTTCAGAAAGGGGGTACACTGTGCTTCTGCTGCTCCTCTTCAAATAGCCTGTTTGTTTGAAAAAAAAATGTTGTGGTCAGGAATATGATGGAAAAGAATAAGAGCAAATACATTTCCAGCTGCATAGCATCCAAAACCAGGGAGAATAATATTATTCTAAACAGCCATACCGAGTTAACATTTACTTAATAATAATAATAATAATAATAATAATAATAATAATAATGTATACTTTATTGATCCCGTAGGAAATAGTTTTTGGTGTAAACCACACCGAGGCAGCCGTTTTGCAGGCGCCATGTAGGCAGTAGCGCAAAGGGTCTTGCCTAAGGAGCCACACTGGATGCTGTGGTGTATTTTTGCCCTGAAGTTGTCTTAACCATATGTATGAGCACTGAGTTGCTGCCATGTGGTTGGCTGAATTATCATTTGTGGTTACAACCAGTTGAAGAGATGTATCTAATAAAATGGCGAGTGCGGGGACATATTAGACTTAAAGATCGGGTTAAAAATTTTAAGATGCACACCCAGATCCTGAATTGAGTACCAATACAAGGTAAATCAATATGTAAAGAAAGACGTCTAGTGGCTTCATGTTTGTTATTTATAACCAAAGCAGATTCAGTATTTAAACAGAATGCAGGAGTATTTTTACACATCATTTGGAAGTGGGACAAAATTAAATTTTTGTTAAATTGGGTTTTGTTCAGGTCTAAAAAAACTAAAAACTGTGTGGATCTTGTTGGGACAGAAAGGGGTTGACCCTGCTAATTTGTTATATTGTAAATTTGCGGATCCATATATATTATAATCTTTAAACACAAAACTAAGTAGGTTGGGTCAAGAAGTATGTTTTCTTTAACATGACATTTGATTCAAGAAAAAAGGTACCAGAGCAAATGTATTTAAATTCTTCTTATTCATTGCTTAGTCTCCTTTTTTCCTTTTCAGATTGTGTTTCTGCATGATCCAGTAAAAGTGTATTAAATAGAAAGGGCACAACCACTTATTGTTTGCCACTGGTTTTAATCCCCCGCTAGTACAAACACGTTCACACTAACCAACTGAACCCAAATCTTAATCTGATTTAAATCAAGGAATAAAATTGTACCTTGCTGTCTAATGTTGGAATTTTATGGTGCTGTCTTTTGCTTTTGTTTTGCCTACATAGCTAATGAAGAAATCCTGAACACATTCACCAAGTACAAGTCAGTAAAGAATTAAAAAAATCTATCAATCTCTTTTTTTCCCACTTGCATCTTATTATTATCATTTAAAGTCTTGCGTGGACAGGTGTATAAAATCCAGCACAAAGACATGTACACTGGTTCTGCAAATATTTGTCTAAGAATTGGTAACCCTTAGTGAATTACAATGTGGTGTGTTTTAGGAATTGGATATCACTCGATGTCAATTGTAGGCAAAGACAGATGGCCAACTTTTTTCGGTGATGTTGTGCATCTAAACTGTACAGAAGTACCCGAAATGGGGTAAAAAAGCACCTCAGACTTAGAAATCCTCACAAGCAGGATTTCAAAGATCCTAAAGTCTTCCCAAGCCAGTACTGTTTTGTATAGTCTCTTAATCGGTGATCCCTATGGAACGTGCCCTGAAAACCCTTCAAGAAAGGTTATTGCAAAAGGAATACCTTAACTTCTCCATTGAATGAGTACCAGACCCACAGGGACAAGACAAATTCTTTTGGGCTTAGAACTATAGTCCTTGCTGCTATGCGTCCTCCTCATCCACCTCACACGTTGTTTCCAGCAAACAGTTTAGTGTTCACTTAATAGATTATTTGAGGTAGAGTTTTACTTTTTTTGGGGGGGTATAAGGTACCCTGCAAGCAGACTAATCCCAGCCTGTGGATCCAGCTTCATTCCATGCTGAATTTCTCATCAAACTCACATGTTTGTCACAGAGGCAGGTGCTGTGCAGCGTATCCACCCCGCAGAGTTAATTTAACCATCCATGGCTCTCTGTACACCAAACACAGTCAACTGATTAAGTATGATGTTCTAACAAATAATGCATAGACTGCTGAAAGAAATCAGAGGAGTGAGTCAGTTGTTATCTTTGAAAGCCCTGCTTCAGATTGCCAAGAGGAAAGCTTTCATTTCATATTTTACCTTCCAGTACACTTTCAGAGCCCAACAGAAGACTTCAACGTAGTACTTTAAGATTGGTGTTAATATGGACAAAACTATTTGCACCAGCAGTTTTGTAGCCTAAAATTAAAACCCAAACCTAAAAAAAAATAAAAAAATAATAATGCAGTTTTAACAAAAATTAAGGAAAACAATATTTAAAAGAGGAACATGCTGTACTATACTGTGGTTGATAAGACTGTAGCACACTGCTAAAATGAACCCGTTATCAGATTAAAAGCAATATAAGTTTTTAGATTTAATAAAAGAAAGAGGAGATTTTGTAACGTGATGAAGTGCTGTCCAAAAATCTTCAAATCAGTACTGTGGGAATCAGGCAGAGAAACTATCAGAGGGACAGAAAGAAAAAAAAACATTCCATAATAATTACGCCTGAAGATAAAAGAATTAGAACCAGAAAATGAGTCAGATCTCAGGATCAAAGACCCATCAGACAGGTACAGCATAAGCTCTGATCAAACACCGTCTGAATCCATAACCAGTAAATAACAGCTTTAAAAAAATCCCTCTTGAAAACAAACATGTTTCATCATTCAAGAACTAAAATGTCAAAATGATAAACATAATTACTGATTAAAAACATTTTTCATCACATCATGTAATTAATTCACATTAAAAAAAAAAGGATTAAACAAGACGTTTAACAAATAAACAACCAATATTATTCAGAAATCCAAATCTGCATGCATATTTACACAAATATAAACATTGCATAATTATCTCAGTATGTATTCAACAATTTATTTTGTGTTGGTTTTATTAAAACTGTTTAAACACGTACTGTGGCTGAATGAACAGGCCTTAACATCTAAATGGTTAAGGGGCAATACAAGCTAAAATTAATAACAACTATGTTAACCATATATTTTCAAAACTGAATTTGTTATAAACTTTGTCTTGGATCTGCATCAAACATACAGGTCTAACAAAACAATATGGACCAAAACAAAGTGGAAAAGAATAAAACTCTGTTTAATGCAACCGCAAAGCTCAGGCTTGGACAGCAAAAATTGACAGATGTTAAACTTCATGAGTATTTGCAGCAGGTTTTCAAATCAATACAGTCCTGCCATCACTGTGGTCAAAAACCCATTGACTATTAATTTGACATTTCAGTTTAAACCTAACTTGAATTAGCTTTTAGCAAGACGTTTCCATTGAATGGCCAAATTAAATTAATTGTCATGACATACAAACCTAAACCCCAAACATGCTTTAATTTTCCAATACGCAAAATAAGGATGTCAACATTACTAAAAACAAAATGTGATTAATAAAATTAATATCATTGAACATTTTGAAGTGTCTTTGTTGGATTTAGGTCAGGCCATATATATATTAACCATGTCTGTGTTAATATGTTTTTGATCAGTATGCAGCTCCAAGACTCCAAATTTAGTTTTTTGCCTTTCAAAAAGTATACAATCTCATCCCTCCCAAGAAGATTCCCTCAAGGGGTTTAGAATAGAAATGTGCTCATGTTATCTAAGATCCTCTACCATACTGCACATCGGGCCTTAGGTGTGTTTCCCTTTATTTTCCCTTATTTAATATTCCTATCTTATCAAAGCAATCAAATATGCCACTATTTGCTACAGTTACCTTCACCAACTGTCTTACCATGTGTGATGGAACGTTGAGCTTTTATGGCTTGTTATGGCTACTTTCTGACTTATGATTATCAACACGTGTATATTTAGGATAACAATTATAAAAATGTCTGGATATACCCTAATTTTAGTCTTGTGGGGTTAACAAAATGAAACCTGTGAGCCATGACTTTCTCCACATTTTCACATGTAGTCTCAAGAATACATGTAAAAGAAAATCTGGGAAGATGCGTTTTTTTGGTTACATCTTAACACATCTCGTTACAAACCAAAACTAAACACTTTGGTGCTGCATCCAAATATCTATTGTAGCTGCACCACTAGGAATAACATGAATAGCGAGAGGCTGGACAACTAAAATGAAAGAAAAATACAATTTTAGAGCTTTTTATACATGCATCACAAAACCATTTAAGTTATTGTTCGCAGCAGCTTAATCCAGCATCAATATGATATAAAGCTTTCAGACATTTTACTGCATTTACTTATCTGTTTCATAAAATATACCAACAGACGTTAATGAAAGCAAAACAGTAATGATGAGCCACAGTCAGCTACTCTGTATTAGATGGGTAAATTGGAGTTTATTTTTTACATGTTTTGTGTATAAAAATACTTTTAATGCATCACCACTGAAGGAAAAAGTTACAATTTGATCAACAGTGTCAGAACTGCTTCTTTGGACCGTTTGCTCCAGTCTCATAAAGACTCTCATTTGAGGTCATGTGAGGCTGGGTTGGAAGATTGCTGTTTAGTTTTGTTCTCAGCTCGTCTGTCAGCAGAACAACACAATCCTGAGTTGGGAGGAGACTTCCTCCTCTCCGTCGTAGTTCATGCCTGCTATCTGCCATACTGGCTGCAACAGATTTGTTGTCATGTGAATAAACCGTGAACTGAATCTTAGTCATGTTGCTTCATCTCAACCTAGATGCATGTCATATTTTCAGAGAGGAAAATTTAGCATATGTGCTGGGAATGTTTTCAGTCAGTTCAAGAGTTGGTCCAGACTGCAGTCAGACACGGGAAGACAAAATCTGGTGACACTTACATGAAGGAACAGTGAACTCAGCTCAGGTTTTGGTCATTTAACTGTCCTTTGTGATAATTATTTAAATTGAAGCTGAATTGGTTATGAATAGGTTTAAATGTAAAAAAATTTAAAATATAAAATTATGTTCAGATGACCTCGCCACAAAGTTAAATCATACATCTGACAAATATGTAAAAAGTAACAGACAACTTGTGATTCTCATCAACAGTTATCTATTCTCAATCTTTTCCACCTGTTACACCGACACAAGATCATCGCCAGACTATCAAACAGTTGTATGTGTTAGAAGTTGTAGATAATTTGTTTTGTGTTTTCTTTCCTGCGACACGGAAACACATTATAAATTCAAACTTTGTGTGAACCTCTGACTCACTATTCTTAGGAGGTCACTCAGTTTCCTTTTCTTAGAAGATGTTTGACTTACAGTACCTATCAATAAATTAGAATAGATGCTCCATTGACTGCTGCTTGTTCTTGTTAGAAAGAAAAGTAGCTTTTAAAATAACACCCTTTATAAACCTTTGATCCAGCTAACATTTTTTCCATAATATGATGTTCTTGTGTTTTTTTGGCCCGGTGTTTAAAGTGTAAAGATTTTAGATTTTCAAACATTCATTGACTCTCTTCCTCATGCAGTTCACAGCACATGAAATTCTCCTGAGGTTCCAAAAGGCGAGAAATCTAAAATATATACAGATTTTTACAGCTAATGTGAATAAGTCATGAACTCCTTGTTTTTTTTTTTTAAAGTCACACTTGGGTGTGGTGGTAGATTGTGAACAGATCAGGACGCCTTGATTCCAAGAAGTATCAAAAATTTAATTAGAACATTTGCGACTGTCTAACAGCAAGATGAACTTTGTGCCAATTGAAACGAGACCCTTGTCCTCTCCGTCACCTCGTTGCACATTTGCGATTGAATGACAAGTAATTCAGCTGTAAATAATTAAAATTCTACAACTTTAAAACTCTAGCACATTCTTTCAACCCAGAAGGACTGGCTGCCACAGATGCCTTACTAGCCCAACATGTTTAACAGGTTTGTCCCTTTACTGCACAACGTCATGCATTAACTATAATTAATGATGACTTTGTCCTCAATCCTCCTGAAGCGCTGAAAAAAAAAAAAATTACTTTTTCAAACAAATTTTTTCCTGGGATGTATCTACTTTGCCAGTTAAGTAGATAACATGCATTTAGGACATAAATATTGATGGTCTTTTTAATGGATAACAAATATTCCCCGAATTAACTCTTCATATATTAGCCTTCAGATTTTTATTAATCAACAATTTCAACAACCACAATGGACCATTAATTCATAATGTTAAAAAAGCTCAAACACACAATGTTTAAGTGAAGATTTGGCTTCCTTAGGAGAATATTTTCGTATCTCAGATTTCTAATTTTTCTGATTTCTGATTAAGTTACATTTGTTTAGGTAAGAAATATAAATATTTTTAAACATTTCTACAAACATTCCTGGCATAAAAAAACATTGAGTAACCAATACTGGGCTTTTTTCTTTTAGATGACAGTCTTCCATTCAATTCTAGTCAATTTCTTGATCTGTTGATGGTCAACTTTTTGTTCAAGAGCAACCACAGCCTCACAGAGTCTGTTATAGTGCTTTATATGTTCATCTCTCACTAACTGTTAACCATGTGGTTTTGGAAAATTATTATTTTTTCATTAGTGTTCAGCCAGACGACGGCATTTCAAGGTGTCACACCTTAAAGCAAAATAAAGTGGCTCCAATGTAACATTAACAACAAAACATACGAAAAAAAGCAGTAGCTAAATCCCTAAATAGGTGTTTCTGAATTGTTGGGAGCCTTTAAAGGTCACAAATGGACACATCAACAGAATTTGTGGAAGTTCTACAAAACAATGTGCTTCATTGACTCATTAGTAATAAATAGAGAAAATATGTGTGGGTGCTCAAAAATGTATGTAAACGCTATTGTAAAGGTTAGGCAGTATAACATTAACAAAGCTCATACTATGTTAAGCAGGTGTTTTGTCTGCACTGATGGAGATTCACTCCCTTTAACGTGGCCATTTCTAAAACAGCCCCATCAGAAAGGCAGTCTGACTCATTTTTGCTTCATGATTATTTTAACACCTCTATAGGTAGATCATTTGGGGACCTTTGGCTCAGTGTGGAAGATAGTTATCCTGCAAAGGGAAAGCTATGAGTTATTTTCTAGCCTCCTTTTGCCACATGTGGCTTTGGCCTTAGACAAGACTCATAACCCTACGCTGCTACCATTTCATGTATCAGAATATAAATGTGTGCATGTTTGTGACTGCTACCTGTCTCTAGTTTACCATCCGACAAATGAGATCACGACAACAATAACTTTGTATTGACTCTGTGGAACCCAATTTTTTTTTACACCCTTCAAAACAAAGCAAAACATACTGTGTGGAAGCACCTGTGCAAAACAGTAAAAGTAGACCGAATCTCTCTCTACACGGGGAATGAAAAAAAGCTCCGGACACACAGAGGACAGGAAGTCAATAGAAGAATCCAAGGCTTTCTGCAAAAGAACGATTAGAGAGGTAGTTGGTGCTGTCTTTTAGAGTCTGCAACACTCTCTCCCCCACTTATAAATAAACGCAATTCTACACACGGATCAAAAAGGATGTCCTAAAGCACACCAAATATAACCAGGCAAGATTTACATAATGAATCCTCTATTCTTCATTCACGCTGTACTCTTAATTTATCAATAACCATAAAAATGTGCCTGTATAATTTGGTAGCTTTATAGTGACCATTGTAGGTGACAGATACAAATATATCAGATGGTCTCTTACAGTGAAAATGTCGTCTTCTCTAATAAAGCTGTCAGTCCAAATCAGACGACAACGTGTTGATTCAGATCATTGAAAATGAAGCTAAACTCAGCTGCAGCACAGAAGGAAAGCCAATTTCCTCTCTGTAGAAATTAATTGGACAATAAATTAGAATAGTTAACTGCTGTCGTCTAATCATGTGATGTTTTCGAGCATCAGCTGTGCTTAGAACCACACAAAGAATTATGCTCAGCAGTTTCCATTCAGATTATCTTTTTGAAAGCTTGTATCTAATTAATGACTAACTTTGAATAGATTTTTTTTTATTACATTCTGTGTTTTTTGCTCCCAGGATGCCCGCAGTGATCCACTCAGTTAGAGATACGTCTGCCATAGGTCGGTTCCCAACGGTCACTTTTCCATTTGTGGAAGATGTTGAGGCGGAAAATGAAGAACCGGAAGAGGATGACGCTAGCAACGAGAGTGCCTGTCGACGCTGGCTGCGCAAGGCATGTCCGTGCTGTTACAAGCGGCCAGGCGACGACGATGTGACGGAGACTGTGGTCACAGGGGTGGATGATCCAGATAAAGAGGAAGACGCAAATGGAGAGAAGCCAACAACTGGGGAAGGCAATCTAAATGGTTATATGAAAGCACGTTATGAGTTAGAGGGATGTTTTTAAATATACCCACAAGTTCAACTTCAAAGGTTGTTGTTTTTTTTTACAGAACTTCTTCTGCAAGTTCAATCAATAGATCTGATGAATAGCAAAAAAGGAGAGAACCTTATGGAACACCACACGAATCTGTACCAGAGCGACAAGTTCATCATCCGCAGAGGACAGACGTTCCAGATGTGGATAAACTTATCTCGACCTTTTGACCCGCAAACAGATGAGCTTCATTTAGATCTGAAAACAGGTTGGTGAGTTTAATCTGAAACCTAGAATTCACAGGGCATTGCGACTACGGTAATGGTAAAGGAAGATAAACAGTTGGTATTCAGATCCCTTTACTTTGTTATCCCCAAATAAAATCCTATACTACAAGTTTCCTTCAAAAGTGACAACATTTATGCATTGAGTGCATCAGGAAAGATCAGAACAAAATAATGTATAAAAAGTAAAATAAAATGTAAATAAAATTTAAAATGTATTTGAACTTCACATAGAGCGGTTCAGAACCACATTATCTGATTTATCTGTGTTCACTGGTCTTCATTATATTTTTCATTCAGTAAGGTAAGTTTATTTGTATAGCACATTTTCGTTTACAAGACAATTCAAAGTGCTTTACTAAGAAAAAAGAGCAGAAAATGAAAGAAAATGAAAAATTAAACATTACAATGAAGAAAAGTGAAATAAAAATAAAATAATAATAATTATAGTAATAATATTCTCAGTTGCTATATGCACAGTTAAATAAGGCTGTTTTCAGCCTGGACTAAAACAACGGCAGAGTTGAAACCAGTCTCACCTCTTCAGGAAGACTGTTCCAGATTTTAGGAGCATAAAACTGGAATGAAGCCTCCCCTTGTTTGGTCCTGACTTTGGGCATCAGCAGGAGGCCACTACCTGAGGTTCTCAGAGTCCTGGCTGGTTCATATGGCTCTAACATGTCAGATATGTACTTTTGGGCTAAACCATGAGGAGATTTGTTCATAAGCAAGGCTGTTTTAATGTCTATTCTTTGAGTGACATGAAGCCAGTGCAGAGACTTGAGCACTGGACTAATGTGGTCATATTTCCTGGTTTTGGTCAGAACTCGAGCAGCAGCATTCTGGATGTTCTGAAGTTGTCTTAAGGCCCGTTTAGAAAGCCCAGTGAGCAGGCCGTTACAGTAGTCTAACCTGCTAGAGATAAAAGCATGGATAAGTCTTTCTCGGTAATATTCTCTTGCAAAGCTCTGAGATCTTTACAAAACAACCTGGCTCATACTGAAGTCTGATAACATGCTCTATTCCCTATTTCTGTAGCATCTGTGAAAGATGTGATCAGACTGGATTTTATTTAGGGTGTCAGAGGAGAGGGGGTTGGTTAAAAATGCACCACACACTATCTCAGCATTTATTTTGTGAGGGATAAAAACATGAAAAACATTTACATACTCTTATCCTCTATTTCCTCGTATTAGTTAGATTTTCTTTTTGTCTGTCACATAAATCGGAAAAAAAAGTTAAAACTTAAGCTAAAATATTGTAGTTCAATGGTTATAAATACTGTTTCAGGGCACCATATGTGATCGCACTCTCAGTTAGTCTTATTAAATCAAAACTGTCTGAAAATGTCTCCCCTGTTAGAAACAATCCCCCTGCTCACTAATTAGCCATACTCCCAACCTTTAAACTTGACATCTCAGAAGCCATATGTGAAACTTGGCCAGGGCTGCACTCGCATGCTTCTATGAAACCCGATGCACAGCAAAACGGAGCTACTGAGGATTCTCAGACAGCCTACAGAAAAAGGTCAGATTAGTTAATTGTGGTAAAAATGTCATCTGCCCTACATAATATAAAAAAATGTTATTACCAGCTTTTTAAAAATATGGAACATGTTTAAAAGCGTTGTGTGATTGTTCTCTCTCCAACAGAAAGTCAATTAAGTTTTGGTGAAAGCATCACTTGACTAGATCCCTTTGTTCTGTTTGAAATGGATTTTGTGTTTATCTGAGAGAGTGAGAAGGATTAAACATTAATATTAAAAAACAAACAATAAAAATAGATAGGATTTAAAGTTTTCAAGGACATAAAGATGAATTTTTGAAGAAATTTACATTTAAATTGCCTTTGCAGTTAATTACTCGGTTTTAGAATCAAAACAGGAGTAGCATATACATATTTTCCTCATAATGATTTGTGTGACTTTTTTTAGCCCTGTCACATTTAAAAGGATCCCAAAAGAGGGGGTCAGGATTGCGTTTTGTGGGTAATTGCAGGATAGAATAAACAATCGGAGATACTTCTTTTTTATAATGTACAACACTTTGCAAAAGCATTTATCTAACATTTTTTTCACACTTTTTATCATACCAAAACAACATTATTTATTCCAATTGTTTGATGACATGATTTTTTTTATTAGGATTTTAAGGAATAGAACAGACATTAATGCAAAACAAAGGAAAATCATACATACTTTGAAAGATTTCCCACAAATACGCATTTACAATTTGTTAAAGTGTTTGTATATTCAACCCACAGTCAAACGTAAAGCTGCATGTCCTTTAATGTTTTTAAAGTCCTCACAATTTAAATTTAAAGAAGCTGGAAAATTTACTATACTGTAAAATAGCAAAGAACTGTTTGATTGTGGTCTTAACATAGTTACATTCAGATGCTATTGTCATGTTATTTAAGCTTCGCACCCACATGAAATTAGAACTCTCAGGAGATATTTACAATGATTTTATTTAGATTGAGGTGGAGAAAGGAATCCGGCGGTGAGCAGCAACGGGCAAACAGCGACGGGCAAACAGCAACGAGCGGCGATGAACGGGAAACAGTGGGGCGGCAGTAAACGGCAGGGAGCTGAGAAAGTTGAGGAGAAATGAAGGGAACGATCTTACTTGGAGAGTGTGAACTGTTGTCGCCAGCGAGGAGTGAGTGTGAGTTTCTTTCAGCAGAGTCGGTGAGGCTGTAGTCCAGACGGGTAGTGCAGCTGACGGAGTATGCTGGAGCGGGCAGACCGAGCTGAGCCAAGAGGAGTGGGAACCAGATGACGAAGGTAACCAGAGAGGATCTTGAGGATGATGTGAGTTCTGGAGTGAAGGAAACCGGGACTAAAAAAAAACACTCAGGCGACGATTAGCTGATCCACCACTCCTCTTATACTGGCCCAGCTCATCAGCGCCAACCAGGCGCACCTGGGGTGGAAGGAGCTCTAGCAGAGGAGGAGCCCCCGTGGCCAACTCGAGAAGTGGCTGAAAGAAAACTCGCACTGACAGAACCCCCCCTCAAGGATCGCCAAGGACTGCCACGCTTCTCGGGACCGTAGCCCTCCCAATCGACGAGGTAGCCACATCCGGTCATAAGCCGGGTGCCCATCAACGATACGGGCGGGTGGAGGGGTGTCGGCTGGAGGGTACAAAGTACTGGTTCATGGAAGGTGGGATGGATACGGAGTGACGAAAGGAGACGGAGACGAACAGAGGACGGATTAATGATGGAGGTGATGGTATAGGGGCCGATGAAACGAGGCGAGAGTTTACGAGAGACAGACTTCAGGGGGATATCTCGGGACGAGAGGCAAACCTGCTGACCAGGAGAGTAGGTGGGAGCCGGTGTGCGTCTCCGGTCAGCATATTTTTTGTTTAGGGACCAGCTACACTGTCGGGATTTAGACGTTTTGCAGACTTGATATATTCTAGATTGCGGTGGTCGGTCCAAACCAGCATTGGATGGTTAGCACCTGCCAGCCAATGACACCATTCCTCTAGTGCAAGTTTAATAGCAAGGAGCTCTCGGTCTCCCACGTCGTAGTTGCGCTCAGCAGGGGATAGACGTCGGGAGAAGAAGGCACAGGGATGAAGCTTGTTGTCCTCCTGCGATCTCTGGGAGAGGATGGCTCCCACTCCCAGGTCAGAGGCGTCGACCTCTAAAGTGAACTGTCGAGATGGATCTGGTTGAACTAAAACTGGGGCTCTGGAAAAAAGGGTCTTGATTTCTTGAAAGGCTTGTTTGGCTTCGGGGTTCCAGAAGAAAGTTATCTTAACTGAAGTTGGGGCTGTGAGTTGGGAAACGGTCTGACTGTAGTTATTTATGAAGCGACGATAAAAATTGGCAAAACCTGAAAAGCGTTGTAACTGTCATCTTGAGTCTGGAGTGGGCCATTCTGTTACTGCGAGAACCTTGGTGGGGTCTGCTCGGATCTGCCCGACCTCGAAGATGTAGCCGAGAAATGTGATGGATGTTTGGTGAAACTCACATTTCTTGGCTTTGATGTAGAGGCGGTTTTGCAGGAGACGTTGAAGGACTAGACGGACGTGGGATCGGTGCTCGGTGGGATCTTTTGAAAAAATAAGAATGTCATCGAGATAAACAAAAACGAATATGCTGAGGAAGTCACGGAGAACGTCATTTATGAGAGCTTGGAAAACAGATGGAGCGTTACATAAACTAAAGGGCATAACTAAATATTCAAAATGTCCGAGGGGGGTTTCGAAAGCTGTCTTCCACTCATCCCCCTGGCGAATACGGACGAGATGATAGGCGTTGCGGAGGTCTAATTTGGTGAATATGGTGGCGTTGTGAAGTGATTCGCAAGCTGCGGTGATGAGAGGTAATGGGTATTTGTTTTTAACGGTGATGTTGTTTAGGCCTCTGTAATCTATGCACGGTCGGTCTTTTTTGGACACGAAGAAAAAGCCCGCCCCTAGGGGAGAAGAGGAGGAACTAATAATCCCAGCGGCGAGGGACTCGTTTATATAGGTCTCCATCGAATCCCGCTCCTTTTGGGAGATATTATAGAGACGACTGGAAGACAATGGGGCTCCGGGAAGAAGATCGATGGCCCAGTCATAAGGTCTGTGAGGGGGTAGGGAGAAGGCCTTACTCTTGTTGAAGGCCTGCCTCAGGTCCAGATATTCCTCTGGGGTATTACTGAGGTCCTGGGAATCGATGGAGACGTCCACCTGGGGCGGGATAGGCAGCCTGGAGACAAGTAAGATGACCAGGAAGAAATGGAGCAGTCTGACCAGTTGATTGTGGGGTTATGGTCCTGGAGCCAGTCAAACCCTAGCACTATATGAGGTTGAGAGGAAGAAAAACCAAAACATGGTCTTGATTCTTTATGGTTTCCGGAGATAACTAACTGTAGAGGACTGGTGATGTGGGTTATCTGAGGTAATGATCTGCCGTCTAGAGCGGCAACCCGGAGCGGGGTTTCAAGGGTTGAGTTGGGTAATTGTAACTGGTCAACGGGTACTTGGGCAACTAGAGATCTTTCACACCCGGAATCAATCAAAACGGACAGGTCGAAGGTTTTATGGTTACGGATCGGTGTAGCCGGAAGAAGAAGACGTGACTGGCTAGGACAATTGATTTGGTCCATCTGTTGCCTAGCGCTTACAGACTGACCTTCTCGGGGAGTTTCTCCTTACGGAAGGTTGGACAAATGGCGATGTAATGACCTGGGGTTCCACAGTATAGGCACTCCCTCGACTCCATCCTCCGTTGCCGTTACTCCGGGGTTAACCTGGTTCGTCCGACCTGCATGAGTTCCGGTCCCGGGGGCGGCGATTTACTGGGTTCAGGGACAGTCCTGGGGTAGGCTTCGAGAGGCTGGAACGAAGGCTGAATGACTGCCGGGGCCAAGCTGACTGAAATTCTGCGGTTTACCCTTAAACGGTCCCTTTCTCTCAGACGGCCATCAATACGTACAGCCAGAGAAATAAACTCCTCTAGCGTATGGGGTTCATCAAACAAAGCGAGTTTATATTGTAAATGTTCATTCAAGGCGTGAAAAAACGCGCTCTTTAAAGAGCGAGGGTCCCTTTCCAACCGGGCCGGCAGAGTTCTAAACTCAATAGCAAATTCTGCCACGGATAATCGGTCTCATGGCCAAAAACCCTTCCAGCCCATTTGAGCGCTGTTCCGGACAACTGACCGATAACAAACGCTATCTTGGCGTCATCATTGAGAAATGAATGAGGCGAATGGGCAAAAACCAACGAACACTGCATCATAAACCCCTCGCAGCCGCCAGCACTTCCGGAGTACCTCTCCTGATCCGGAAGTGAGACCCCTAGGGGAACCGGAACCGGAAACTCATGATGCGGATGTGGTGGTGATGGAGGGATGGAAGCTGTGGCGCCCTCATACGGAGGAGGGGTGAGTTCAGAGGCTTTTGGAACCAGATTCTGGAGGAGAGTTGTTATTTGATCCAAAGTTTGATTTGTTGTAGCTTGTTCTGATAATTACCGGAGAACGGACTCGTGAGAATGGAGCATGGCGGACTGATCTGAAATAATCTTTCTGAGAGTCTCCTGTGGGTCCGCTTGGCCTGAGTGTTCTGTCATGTTATTTAAGCTTCGGACCCACATGAAATGAGAACTCTCAGAAGATATTTACAATGATTTTATTTAGATTGAGGTGGAGAAGGGAATCCGGGGGTGAGCAGCAACGGGCAAACAGCAACGAGCGGCGAGGGACGGGACACAGCAACGAGAGGCGAGGAACGGGAAACAGCGGGGCGGCAGTAAACGGCAGGGAGCTGACAACGTCTACGACGTGGGGGACCGGGAGCCTCTGAAGGTGAGGACAGGTAAGGTGAGGAAACAGCAATTGGTTGAGGAGAAATGAAGGGAACGATCTTACTTGGAGAGAGTGAACTGTTGTCGCCAGGGAGGAGATAGTGGTGAGTTTCTTTCAGCAGAGTCGGTGAGGCTGTAGTCCACCTGGGGTGGAAGGAGCTCTAGCAGAGGAGGAGCACTGGTGACCCCCCGTGTTCAACTCGAGAAGTGGCTAAAAGAAAACTCACACTGACAGCTATGAGTTTTATTTGTTCACAAATGAATTTTAACTTGTCGTCTGTAATTACTTTGAATTTAAGGGGCCCCACAGCTACAATCTTGAAACGGCCCTGTTTAGATGGACACATTCTCTCAGCACTAAACCATATAAGCAGTGCATGAAATTTAGAATGATTTGATCATGGTATACCTGAATATTTTTTATATTTTACAGTGATGTCTTTCACAAACATGTGCTAAAAGATAGGATGGATGTTATTGTCCTTTTATTCTACTCATGTTTGAGGCTAAGTGTTTAAGCTTAATTAGTATTACAGGTACCCTCAAGCTTTTCATCAGTCATTCAGGCCATTCAAAAGGAAAAAGCATCTTGTTAGATAATTTGTCGCAGTGGGGTTAACCAAACTGAACATTTACCAGGGCAAAGAAAGACAAGAGTTGCTTTAGGAACTCAAAAGGACGATTGTATATCATCCCAAACATAACCTTCAAGGTGTGGGGTGTGTGTGTGGGGGGGGGGGGCATGAGGACGCAAAGGGGAAAATTAACCTAAGGTTGATCAGATAAATCCTTTGGAGAAAAGGAAACCATTCAAGCCGAGCCGTAAAGTTAGAATATGCTAATGATTGGATTATCTGCCTCATTTTTTATCCTACAGGTTCAAAAATGCCCTTAACACCAACAATGCAGAGAGAAAGCGGAGGGGAATTTACCAAAATGCACGTTGACAAGCCCCAGGGTTTCTGGGAAAAAGTGAGTCAAGAACTTAATCCGACAGAACAGATTTTAGGAAAGATCTAGAAGCAGCTAAAACGCCACCCTTCAACCCAGCGGCGGCTTGAGCAGTTTGCTCAGGAAGAGCAGGCCAGATTACCTGCTTGCAGACACAGATGTTATAGAGGTCCTTCTAGGGCGCGCTGCAGCAAGAGGAGCTGATGTTAAATCTTAAATTAGGGACACCATGTTTTTTAAACTCCACAATCAAGAGCAAAATTTTGTTTGTCTTAAATATGAAAAAAAACACCATAACTACAAATACAGTTTTAATAAGTTTGTTCATAATTTTTGGTTACCAACACATATGGCTGAATAGCATTCAGTAACTCATCATGACTTTTAAAAAATTTTCATTGATCTTCACTAGAATTAATGATTTTAGTTGTTATTCCTACCATGGCTCAGATGTTTTAGCAAGAAGAAGAACCTACATTCTGCGACATACGGTAGATTTACATAAAAGGGGAATAGGCAGAGAGAGGGGGGACCTTTGGTTTCCATTGGTAACGGCTCTGTTGCTATGCTCCTGTGTTTTAAAGATACAGTTAGTCATTCAGTCTGTTGCAAACCCAAGAATGTCCCTTTGCAGCTTGGTTGCCCAAAATGCTCCAGGTAGCAGGTGTTGAGAACTGAGCTGCTTGTGTTTTTTTGGCTTGTGTTGACTGCTGGAGGACTCTGCCCAATATAGACCCCTCAATTAAAGCTCGGACAGTAGATGAGAATAATTATGGCATGTCTCTTACTGTAGCAAAAGCTGTGGATTTTAAGATTTTAAGGCTTCCCATTTATTCAGTTTTCAAATAGAAAGAAATACATTATTTTCAGGTATTGTTTCTTTAAAACTAAAATAACATAAAATGTGGGGGTTTTTTTAAATCAAATTTATTTTTCTTGAGTGACAATTTCTCTCAGAAAGTTTACGTTTTTAAGTGGAAATTTTTTTTTCCTATTCCCATTCCTGATAAAGTCTGTGTGTTTGGTATTAAACAGAAAGAAGTGGCATCAATTAATCCGTTTATAAAAAACCTCTGAAAAATTGCTAATTGAGCTTTTTTTGTTTCTTAGGATTTCTTTGACATGTTTTAAACAATTATTTTTTCCCCCAAAAAATTATTAGTAGATCTACACACCCAATTCTAATTAGATTTCATATTTTTTTTATTTTTTTTAAATACAATTGGGTTACTTTTTTTCCTGCATGTTGTTTTTCTACTCTTCTCTCCTTTCATCTATCTTTCTCATCTGCAGCTTCTGCTCTCAAATCTTGCCCTTCTTTAGACTCCATCTATTTTTGCTCCAATCCAGTAAACTCACCTACAACCAATTTCAGGGTGCTTACGCTTTTAGCTGACTAAAGTTTTCTCATTAAGCGCTTACATATTTGGAAAGCTTTTTCAACCAGCTGGTTCATATTTATAGTCAATAGCAAAGTATTTTCTTTAAGGAGGCAAAAATAAAACATTATCCGAATTTCCACGTCTATAGTAGATACATGCATCCACTAATCACTATGGGTTCAGTTCCAATGTAATCTAAGCTGCAGTCCTGGTGTGTGTACGGGTTTTGTAATTGTGGAAAACTGTGTTTTTCTTATGGAAGCAAACCTGACTCAAAGATAACCCAAATAAACAATAAAATAATGTGTTTAAATTATGACTTTATCAAGTAAATGAGTAAACAAAAGCTAAATATTCAAGAGTAATTTAGCAACAAACTTGGTGAGAACAAAAGGCATTCACCAAGCAGTTTGAGACTAGGAATCAAATGCACAACAAATTTATTAAGGATGAGAAGTTAATGCATCCCATTTCATTTCTAGCATGACATCTATGTTAAAAGAAAAAGTTTTTTTAACCATTAGCAATGGTTTTGCAACCATAAGGTTGG
>JAVLVB010001013.1:946510-1023199 GCA_032876305.1 Orestias chungarensis | reverse complement strand
ATATATATATATATATATATATATATATATATATATATATATATATATATATATATATATATATATATATATATATATATATATATATATATATATATATATATATATATATATATATATATATATATATATATATATATGTGTGTGTGTGTGTGTGTGTGTGTGTGTGTGTGTGTGTGTGTGTGTGTGTGTGTGTGTACTTAAATTCAATAAACTTTGTTTATTGGCACACAGATGGATCTTTGAAAGCCTTCATTTATGTTAATTATAATGCTTTTCCAACCAACAGCATATGAAAACATGACATTTAAAATTAAAATATGATATGAAAGCCATTTTAAAAACATAGTAATGCATATTCTAATTTAGCAAATTTGAATGCATTTATTATGTTAAGTGATTAAACAGAGCTCTGGATAATTCATTAACAAACTATGTTCAGCCGCACTGTTGTTTTACCGATGAACTGTTTTCTGCTGGATCTACAGAACACAGGACTCTCTCCAAGCACTTTTAGTTCTGAAAAACAAGCTACCCTGCAGTAAAGAAGACCACAGGCCACATTGAAAACAAACACAGTTATTGCTAAAACCAGGTGAAAGGCACTGACAACTAAATGTTCTGCCTGGTTTTGTGCTGCTTTCAAAGGCTTGAAACCCCCCACTATAAGTGGCTCTAAATTTCACTTATCTGACATTGTTAAAGTGAGAGGTAGCCTCCATTGCACACTTATACACCCTTTAACAAATTGGGACAGACAAAATAGGTATTCCAGCCGTTGGAGGATAAATGTGGCCTCTGAATCTTTTGATGGGGATGTCAGTGGATTACGAGACAGGAAATAAATATATGATGAATTGCTGTATGCAAAGCTGGCATTTAGGCTTTAGAGGAAAGCTTACTTTGTGCTGTTTACTTCCCTCATCACACTTTGAAATATTTAGTTTTATCATCCAGTGGGATATGTGTTATATAATTTATGTCAATGTGTGATTTTAACCTTCTTACCAACTTCCATGGTTATTTAGCACCGAATCTTGAGCAATCCAGCAACAATTCTTTATTTTCTCAGACTATAGGAAACCTTAAATGTGTAAAACGATTTTCTACTATATTTTATAATGCATTATTCAAAATTAAAAGGAGATCGTTTTTTGTTTTGTTTTTGCTAAAAAAAAACTATTTAAAGGGTATCAAGCATCCTAGCTGTAATGAGATAAAATACTTTGCCTTTTCTTGGTATATACAGTTCACGAAGTAAGAGATGTTGCATCAACACGTTTAATTTTCTGCAATATTTATTGATTTTCCTGACTTTTTTCCACAAGAAAGCCCATCTCTGGTCCACAGTCCTGTCGTGTACAGCTTTTGCTTTAACGTGAGTCAACAACTCAATATGTTTTTCAGCACAATGGATGCTTCCTGTGTTTTTATTCATTTTACTTCAAGCAATTTCCAGTTCTTACACCCAATCAGTTTCCTTTCTGTCCACGACTGAAGTATGGAAGATGTAGCACTTCCTGACTCGACTCACACATAGCAACTTGTTTTGTTTTGTTATTTGAAAGCAGCAAATTAAAACAAGGTCACGCCCTTAACGGGAACACTCTGCACAAAACCAAAGCTACAATCTGTATGGAACTTGTTAGAGAAAAGAAACAAGGCCTTTAAGTTATTAATGCAGCCTTACATAATTTAATTTCACAGAAAGACTTGAAAAACCTGCACCAGCTGAACAAATCAATAAGGTCAATGACAGCACACTGACACCATCATGGAGAAGACTGCCGTCTTTGTGGAGACGCTGCGGTAGAGCTTTTCTGCTCGAAAATAGTCACTTCAGGTGCATGTGCGTGTGTCCCTCCAGACGTCTTTCACACATTCAGTATTCTGCCTGTTTGGTTTCTGTTTATCCAAACACAGAAGGTATTCAGGTGTGGCTTCAGTTGGAGTGAAAAAGTACCTACTTAGCCTTACTGAACCAAACAAAAGCTTAGATGCTGTTTCAACACGTTAGCAAATATTTCCCTCCTTTCACATGTGCATATATTTTTGGTTTTAGGACCCCTCCCTGCTGTGTCAAAGGGAACCCATGTCATTGTCCCTTTAGTGGAGGAACTAGAGGACGATCGCTGGGAGGCTGCAGTCATCAAGCAGGAGGACAAGAGGATAAAGCTGTCTGTGAATTCGCCACCCACAGCTGTCATCGGCAGATATGAGCTCACCGTGGAAACAAGTTGTGCGAGCGGCTCGGTCACTTCCAAACACGACCCAGCCAATAACATCTACATGTTGTTTAACCCCTGGTGTGAAGGTAATTTACCACATTTGGATATTGAAGTAATCCAAACCTCTACTCGTTTAAATTCAGTCCATGTAAAACTTATTTCCTGTGATATTTATGTAATATAACAACACACAACATTTTTTAAGGTATTGTAAAAAACAATTTAGAAAGTCTATAAAAATGGATATGTATTTATGCCTTTTAAGATAATGTGTTCTGACTCAAGAAACCATGACGACACAATGGGAAGACACAATGATTTCAGAAGCAAATTACTTGTTTTTTATGAAATTAACACGTTTAATCAACAAAAAAACAATACAAAAGAAATAAGTGTAGAATGCCAGTAAATTTTATTTCCGCATTGACAGCCAGTTATTTTTCACTACCGGTCGTGTTTGATTGGCTGTCATTTTCAATGGGATTTTCCATTGAAATATTTCTATTGAAAAGATCCTCTCCTATACCTTTAAGATATATTAGATATATCACATGTACATGTTCATTTAAGTTACATGTATCTACCATGTACAAGACACAGCATATGTGAGGAAGGTTATCTGGTTAAATAATTGAAAAAATTTAAATAAAACTAGACTAGAGATCAACCTGAACGCATCACAAAACCTACTAGTGGCAGTATCATCCAAGTGGGAATGCTTTGTTTTAACAAAGGTGGTTGAAGTGGGTGATGTAAATACAAAGGGAAGTTTTAAAAAGACTTTCAACTGTAGTCACTTTAACATCCATCCATCCATTCATTATCTAACCCGCTTATGGGTGTCTGGTACCATCACTGGTGCCTATCTCCAGAGAGGCAGGGGTACACCCTGGACAGGTCGCCAGTCCATCGCACATACACATTATACAACCACACATACGCACACTCACACCTAAGGAAAATCCAGAGTGCCCAATCAGCTTAACAGTCATGTTTTTGGACTGTGGGAGGAAGCCGGAGTACCCAGATGCACAGGGAGAGCATGCTTGGGTCTTGACCCAAGACTCAAGGTGTTGTCGAACACAGAGCCTTCTTGCTGCATAGCAACAGTGCTACCCACTGCGCAAATGTGCAGCTGCTGCTTTAACATAAGCAAGAAATAAAATTGAGTTACAGCAGATGGATGGTTGTCAAGTAAATTTACGTCTATACTTTGACTCTAATACAAATTCATGTATTACAGTCAAAGTATAGACCTTACAATCTTTTGTCTCCACTTCAAAAATTATCAGTGTGTTGAATTACTAAAAATCCCCCTAAAAAACGTATCTGTACAAAATTTGAAAAGATTATCTTTGCTTAATGTTATTTGTAATCACAATAGAAAACTTTTCAAAACAATGATAGTTTTATTCATTGTTGGTCAGCGATTCGCACATTTCTACAAAAAAAACAAAAAAAAGAAAGAAAAAGGAAAGCTTCAATAATCACAAAATTACAAAACTGTTTGGTGCCTTACAGAACATCTTAAAAGCTTTTCATCTGATCTGAGCCACAGCAGTACATTTCCAAATACAATGTGTAAGAGGCAGAGATGTGTTGTTTTTTAATGGATGCATGATTAGGACATCTGCTGTGCAGAAACTCCCAAAAAAAAGTTTACGGGCAAACTGGATCAAAATATAAAGCATATTTACATTGCAAAGAAAATCCACAATAAAAATTAAAAAAAATGCGTGAATCTGTCCATACGATTGAAAGAAATTGTTCAAATATTTACCGCCTGATCAACTTATTGTGTCTTTCAGATGACTCCGTTTTCCTGGATTCTGACGAGGAGAGGCAGGAATATGTCCTTAATGATGTTGGCCGGATCTACTATGGCACGGAGCGTCAGATTGGGGAGAGGACATGGGACTACGGACAGGTGGGGGACGCTGGCAGTGGGATTGTGTACAGTCCTCGTTTTTGGTTAGGCAAATTGCAGAAACAATTGAAACTAACTTACATTCTGTGCTGCTCCTAGTTTAATGATGGAATCCTTGCTGCTTGCCTGTTTGTGCTAGAAAGGAGTCAAACTCCAAACTCTGGGTGGGGAGACCCAGTTAACGTGTCACGAATCCTCTCAGCCATGGTAAGAAAACAGCTAATCAGCTTTACCCTCTTCTTTTATCTTGAAAGTGTTCCAAATAAACCCGTTTTGTGATGAAAATGTGCTGATTTTACTGGTTTTCTAAGTTTTTTTAAAGTTAAGCTTTGCTTCAAAATAGTACATTGTCTAAAAAAACAAGTTTGAATTTATAAGCAACAAAAACACTAGCTTTTACTGCACACACAGGCAGTCCAACATGTGAACAATCAGCACCATGAAACACAAACTGTATATTAACAGCATACATGAGGTTTTGGAGCCAGTTTTTGTTCTGCGGGGGAGAGATTTAGTAACATGACGTTGCGAATAACAGTGAGATTCACTCTCCTGGGTTTTTAAGAAGTGTTTTTGAGCCCGAGGAGTAATTTCCACTTCACAATCCTGTCTTCCTCTTAAGCAAGGTTGCCCGAGGGGTGGAAGATCCAAGTATGGAGTATTTTTTTCAGCCTCTTCTCTTGTGTAGAGACATTTCTCTGGATGCTCTGAATGCTTTAATGTTAAATTTGCTACTTTTCTAGCATTTTAACTTTACTCGTTTTTACTCATAGAATGATTAAAAAAATCTTTTCAGCCCTCTATTTTAATTTTCGTAAGTTGTTGTGCTTCTGATTTATGTTAGTTAAAAATTGAATTTTAATTCCAATTTCGATTAATGTTTGATGTTTAGATCATATTCTGTATTTCAATGTCTTAAAAACACACACTCCCCAAGTGTTGATATTTGTTTATTTATTGGGTAAAAATTCCAATTTCTTTATGACTTATATATAAGTAATTATTATGTTTACTTCAATCAACAAGGTTGGCATGTTAGTGTGTAATTGATAAAGCAGTCAAAAGCAAACACTCACAATACCTGGTTAAGAAACTGTTGCCCTTTTTTTTTACACGAAGATAAGTTAATATTGATTTAATCAATAATGATTTATCTTTCAGAATGTAATATATTTATTTTATGACTGTAAACAATGCTGCTTTGGCATGCTAACAGTAAATACTTTTTTTTTTCACTTACTCTGACATCTAAACATGGCTTTTGAGAAAATCTCTTCACTGTTTACTTTAGTTTCTTCAGATTTACGATTAAGTCTACTTTGGCAGCTCATTTGACAAAACATTTCAACTCATTTAAATTACACACAATATATGAGCTGTGATTTGTGTTACTTACCTGTGCTATGATCTGAAAGAAAGGTTAGAAGAGAAGCAATGCAGCTTTATCAACCTAGCCAAAAATGTAAAATGCCTCCACCCAAAAACAACAAAAAAATGAGTGCATTTAATCTTTTAAGATTTCAGTTTAGATTTAAGGCAAATAACATATCAGGTTTATAGCAAGAAGATGAACATTATCAGTAATGGATCCCCCACAAAGCAGATAACAGCTTAACCATGCCTGAGGCTGCTTATATACAGTAACACAGCAGTTCTTGAAGAGACAGTTTTGCAGCTCTTTCATTCAACATTTTTCTCTAATGTGTACGTCTGGAAAAATGTGGTGCACATCTGTCTTTCACTCCCAAACGCAGTGCTTTTAAAGATATCAGAGAAAACTGAACTCCTAAAGTTTAAAATGTTAAAAACAACATTCTCTATTTTTAAGTTCTCAAAAAACTGTAAATAGTACTAATGATTACTTTTGCACATCCCACACTACCGATTCCAATCATAAATTGCAATTATGTCTTAATTTGTAGATAAACTCCCCAGATGACCTTGGTGTTATTGAAGGAAACTGGTCAGGGGACTATTCATCGGGAACTTCCCCCACTGTCTGGAGTGGAAGTGTGGAAATACTGCAGAAATACCATGAAAGCAAGGGCAAGCCCATTAAGTACGGCCAGTGTTGGGTCTTTGCCGGCATCTTCACTACAGGTCAGCTGTAGCTTCTTTGGGAGAAACCTGTGTCCAATAAACATTAAACCACTGGTTTTCTACTTGTTTTCTACCTAAGTGTTACGGTGTTTTGGCATCCCTGCTCGTACTGTGACCAATTTCAGTTCAGCTCACGACACAGACGTGTCGTTAACAACTGATATCTACCTGGACGAGGAAATGGAACCAATAACCTACCTTAATTCAGATTCTATATGGTTTGTCCTGTTACCATACTTTATATTAATAGCCTCTTTCCAACAAAAACCTCTAAGTTTAGATCTATTTACCATTTTTTTTAGGAACTTCCATGTGTGGACCGACTGCTGGATGGCTCGTCCAGACTTGCCTCATGGCAATGGAGGCTGGCAAACTGTTGATGCGACCCCACAGGAAACCAGTCAGGGCATATTTCGCTGTGGCCCAGCTTCCCTCGCCGCCATCCGCAACGGTCAGGTCTACCTCAAACATGACAGCGCTTTTGTGTTTGCTGAGGTTTGTTGAATCCGTGTTTTCCCTTAGAAAATAAATAATGTTTTGTAGCATTTAACCAATGATAAAGAGAGATTTGACCCGGTCCTATTTCTCTTCTTCCGTGATGTTTTCAGGTGAATAGTGATAAAATATACTGGCAGAAGAACAAAGATGGTACCTTCAATAAAATCTACAGTGAGAAGAAAACTGTGGGTCACTCCATCAGCACCAAGGCTGTGGGCTCAGATAAACGGCTGGATATCACACACCTTTACAAACATCCAGAAGGTAATTTAAAAATGCTGTGACTTAAAAATATATCAAAAGCTGATGCCATAAATCAAACTATTTCATGGACTGTCATGTCACAAAGTCATATCTCAAGTTTCCTTCTTCGTTTTTTTTCTCAGACTCAGAGGAGGAGCGTATTGCTGTGGAAACTGCCTGTAGCTACGGCTCCAAAGCAGCTGCCTTCTCATCTTCAACGGCGAAGGATGTCACTTTAGAAGTAATCATGGAGAACGATGGACCCAAAATGGGGGCGGATGCCGAGCTGACCATCAGGTTGAAAAATAGCAGCTCAGAGCAACGTCATGTTGCCTTGCACAGCCAGCTAGACATCATGTACTACACAGGAGTCCATAAAGCCACAGTGAAAAAGGATAAAGTAGATGTGGATATCTTGCCTAATGAAAGTGAGTTAGGGTTTTGTTTTTTTTTATTAACAGAATTTGGAACCGATGTAAACTCTTCTGGACAAGCGCTACACATTTATACAATTAACCATTTATTATCTTAATCTTAAATGTCTGTTTTCATCTTAGTTTATAAAGTGACAGGTCAGGCAGGAAAAAGTAGCCAAGAGTTCCACGATAAGTCGGGAAAAACTGGTGAGATCTGTAGCTCAGGTTGGAGAATCTGTTCGACGGAACTCTGACGCAATCGGTTGCAGTTTGATTTACCTTTTAGCAGCAACCCTAAACCCTTAGTGACTTGGATCAAAGAATCCTTCTGTGTTAGATTAGCCAAGTCCACTAACTTAAATCACCCTAAAAATACCTAACAAAACCTACAATATGCAGTTTTTAGACACTCCAAATGAGCTTTAGGTAACAATGGTAGAATGAAAATATATCTCGCTAAACTTATCAGATTAGTCCTTTGTTAAAAAATTATTTCCTTATCAGACACTATTTATAGTTGGTTTATAATTTGAAAGCATGGGGAAAAAAAGGATTTGAGAATTGAAATGCTTCTGCAAGCTAGCAAAACATTAAGTTAAAGTGTATGTAGTCCCTCTAGCTTTATACGCCTTTTTTGTGAGGAATCACTGAACCACAGATTTCACCACCCTGGGGTGCTTAAGTCTGTGAACTGAAACATTCTCATTTATCTCCTTGATTTTGCCTACAGAAAATGACTTGGCTTGGGAGCTGCAGTACAAAGTGTACAAGGACCAGCTGATCGATCAAGCTGCCCTGATGCTGACACTGTCAGGCAGGGTGAGGGAAACACAGCAAGTCCTCACCACCCAGTTCAGCTTCCGACTCAGGACCCCAGACCTCATCATAAAGGTAAAAAAGTAAATCATGACTAAACAGGAGACCCAGTTCTACGTCTGATTTTGTTGTGTTTCTGTTTTACCATCACACAGCCTTTGTGGAAGGCTGTAGTAGGGAAAGAAATGGCTGTGGAGATTTCTTTTACAAACCCTCTACCCCAGGTGCTAAAAGATGTAATGTTTCACATAGAAGGAATAGGACTTCTACCTAGCAGAAGAATTGAATTTGGGTGAGTCAGAAGAAAATATATACTGTTAATATTGGTCCTGGCTTTTTTTTTTTTATGACCTGGTGTATCTTTCCCTTTTGTGAGTGCCACTGTCATTTCCCCTTCTCCCCGCAGAGATATTGGCAGACATGCCTCCGTTTTACTCGTGCAGAACTTTGTCCCCAGCCTTCCCGGGCCGAGGAAATTACTGGCTTCTTTGGACTGCAAGCAGCTCACACAGGTTCACGGCGTGCATGACATCACCGTGGAGGACAAAAGCGCCATAGCTTCTTAGAGATTCTGCAAAGTTTTGACAGTCTCATCATACTTTGGGCTGATTTTATCTTTTTTTTTATGTCATGAACTTTTTTTACCATTCATTTATATGTGAAGCCAGTATTCAAATCTACCAAGGTATTGCGCTGCAGCACTGATTAAATTTGCACAAGAGTTGTAAACTGATAGCCAGTTTAAGGGCATCTGGCAGAAATCTGATATGTGTCTACAAAGAACAGACGCCTTTAATATTAGACAAAAAACAGTATTAGCTCGGATCCCTGCTGATAAGGGGGATGCAACCGTGTGCAGGCAAACAATGTACAATTATGAATACTGGTTAATGACCCCAATAGCACTGGTTGGACTGTAGAATTGCTTTAATGAAGGAAATAGGCTTTAGAAAAACAAGCTTTGTATTTATGTCTTGTTTTTTTTTTTTCATTTATGCAATCTATTTATTTGGTGAGTTTACCGTGATTTAAAAAAAAATCCTACACCAACCGCTTGTTCAAATCAGTTTGTATTATTAAAAGAGCAAAAGTTCACAGACTTGTTTTTGGTTTTTATTACTGACTTCATTGTTTATTTACTGTGTTATAGGGATTTTTTTTTTTTCAGGATGCCTCATTGCCTTGTAACGATCTTTGGTTGGCCATAGTTATGAGTTTGCAGAGATTTGAAAGCAACAATAAGCACAACATTGCAGACGGTGAATAAAGATGCAAAAGCTTTGTAGGTTGTGTTCTGACACAAGATTTTCTACATACAGACACCTAATTTACCTCAAAGATCTTTGACAAAAATAAGGTCGGTAAGAAGCTACTTGCAGCCGTCTATCAGTCTTTCACAAGGGTCTGACGAACATTTGCCCCACCCCAGATAGGGGTTCGTGAATATACAGGTGTTACAAGTCACCCCATATAATCTCAATGACACCTGGACATGGTTAAGAACTCATCTTACAAAATTAGTATTCCAGAGGTCCTGATCTTTATGTACATTGTCACCAGCCTTGGCCTTTATTGTTTTCTTAAAGAGCAAATTTGTGTCCGCTTGTAAACCTCCCGTGAAAGTTACAATCGTGTCATCTCTTTTAAATTCACTCAAATTGTTTTAACATGCCCTTCCACATAAGCTTGCTGTAAACCTGCTTGGACAACCAGACCTGGGCATGGTGGCAGTTGTTTTGAACATCCTGACCTGTGAAGTATTTTCCAACTAGATGAATGTCTGGTTTTCTAGTAACTTAGAACTTTTTCAGATCCCTTTTTACGACTAATAAGCTGCTACATTTGCTTTCTGAAGTTGACTGATATTTCTTTTTTTAGAAGCAAAAAATAAAAAAATAATAATGATAATAAAAGTGCTAACTTGTACTTGATGTAAAAGGTTGTTTTTACCATGTCAATTGGCATAAACAGGCTGTTTCCCAAATTCTTCCCTTACCTTACTGATCACAAGAGATGTGAAATAGCTCTGGCTGATTGAAAGCAGAGAAACTGAGGGAGGAAGATTTAACATAATGGGAGCTGATTTGGGAACTAAAAGGGGTCAACAAACCAAGAGAGTGGGATGAAAATCAATATAAGAGAATAAACATTGCACTACTAGGACCAAGGAATGATCGCATATAGCAACCCCACCACTTAAAATGGAAACAATAATTAACACAAAAAAAACTGCTAAATATGGCAAGAGCAATCAAACTTAAATGAACAACAAGAAAACAACAATCAATAAGAGACGCCTAAGGATCACATCGTTTATATTTGATTTTTTTGTGTTGTTACAAACTAACCCTTTTTAAAATTGAAAAAAAGACAAACTATCACGGCATATCCCTAATAGTTTTTTAAATTGCTGTTTCTCTAAATATTGAACCGCTGTCTGACTTTCTTTTATATCCATTATGGACAATTTAGAGACAATCCTGTGGCTTTTGCATAAATAAAGGCATGGTTTGACTTAAAGAGAGTGAAACTCCAGGAAAGTCACTATTAAACAGTAGTGAAAAAAACAAGTTAGCAGTGGAAAACATAGTTAAGACCGATTCAATAGTCAATCAACTTGTAAGCATGTGTTATCTGTACGAATACTTGTATAACTACGCCTTCATTGTACAGCAACATTGATTGTTTCAGAAACAGAGTTTCTAATTCATTAAGGAAGTAACACGGAGTTCAAAATACACTAAAGATTTCTTGGAATCTGCTCAGAACAATGTAGCACGGTAATTATTCCTGAAAAAAAAAAAACGTTCAAGGTCAAAGGATTAAAGAACATTCATTAGGTCATATCTCTATAAATACTAACTGGGTTGTTGAAAATGTGAGAAAAAGTGCTTAGCCTTATGTGGGTTAAATTCGATTTCACATCAAATCTAAAGCAATTTCCCAAACCTTCAATAAAACAGTTTGCTTATTCAAAAAGCGCATGACACTTTCCCTCCCTGTGTGATTTTTATATGACAGCCCACGGCTTCCGCCTTCTCCTCATTGACAGAAGGAGGCCAAGTCTTCAGTAAGGCTTTATGTAGTGTTGTCTTTCAAATGGCGACTCAGAAGCGCTTGGACAACCATGAAGCAATTGCTCGTTATTTTAAAGTGTTGGAAATTTGTTTAGGTTAGCAGTGGGTGATGCTGGTGATCTGATGGTATTCAAAGGAAATGCTCCACTTCAAGGCTGAGGAAGATGGAGAGTGTCAACTGAGGAATGTGAGGCAGTGAATCTCTGGTAGCCCTGAAACATATATGGAGGAGAAGCTGTGGTATGAGCCAAGGAAAAACACTAGAGGGTGACAACAGTAAATAAGTAACATCAAGAACTAGAAACACTAGAGAATTTGCAAGAAGCAACTTAGCAAGAAGCAACTTGTAACACTAGAAAGGTTGGCACTGAGGAGCACAATGTCACCGGTAGCAACTTAACACTCAGGTGTCGAGTAGTGGCTCCAAGGCTCCTTAAGTACTGCTCAGCTGATGATGGTGATGCGGAGCACCTGTGCAGAAACTGCACAGGGGAAGACAACGCCCCAGCCAGACTGAAACTCAGCGACCTCCTGTGGACAACCTGAGGAGAAAAACTAAAAGCCCTGACAGCTGAACACAAAGACACCACATGTTTTAGTCTTGTATTTGCAAATTTAAAAAAAGATTCCTCCTCGTCTGTTACTTCCCAACTATGTGCTATTTTATTATAGTTTGGCATATTAAACTGTGGGAAATTAAATTGAAGTTTGTAGTGGTGATTAGACATAAAGTTTAGTCAGATACAGATACATTCTGCTCTTATTTAAACAGAGATTGCATTCCTTGAACCATAATCAGCCTTTATTCAGGTTTCAGCAATGGTGACTGTCTAACTCAATTGCTGTAACCAAAGTTGCAGGTATTATTCTGAAATGGTGCTAAAATCACAAAGTCTGAGGTTGTTTTTTTTATATTTGTTTTGAATTGATGCATGTTATCTTTCTGCATCCATTTGACTACATTACAAGGATTAATGCAGTTACACCCCAGATGCAGAGTGGAGAAAGGCTAATATTAGGGGAGGATTTGTCCATCAACCGAAAATAACACGTTTTGTGAATCTTTTGAGCTTATTTTCTGTGCAATGAAAAATTAAACAGTACAGAGGAGGGGCTACGTTGAACCAGGCTGCACCATACAGCCTGGTTCAACTTAGCCCAAACAAGGTGTTTTAAGCTGTCTGGATTTGGTGTTGTCTATGATAATAACTTATTTAAATGTAAACTATGGACTTTGTAATCCTGCAGGGCATTTGTATGCACTGTGCGCATAATACACTCAGATGGAAAGAGAAATGTCTGCCAAAAATCACTTTACACTGGAATGCATGAAAAGGCTTCTATTTTTTCCTCCATCAAAATAAGTTGGGAGGGAGGTCTGCTACTACAGTTCCACATGTGGGCGTTTTTGTTACTCTACACAGTTGCCTGCCTCTGACAAGTGATGGACAGATCAAAATAATGAGTTCATGCCTCCATTAAGCCTCCAGCTGCATCTGACAATTTTGCCCAGACTTCTCTCTTACACAGAGAGAAGAGGTCATCGCAGATTCTGACAGCAAATAAGTAAATATTTCAGTCAATCTAATATTCATGGAATTTAACGGATGTTTCCTTTTTGTATTCTTTTCGTTTAATTACGGCAGACATGAATAAATGTTTTGTTTCATGATTTTGTTTTACGTCAAACGTGAAGTTATGTGAAAATGTATTTACCCCTTTTCAGAATCCAATTATGATATTATAGTGTCACCTTAAAATGCACCTATTTTTGTAGCTTTCTGCAAAGACAAATTCCTTCACACACCTTTAAAAGACAATTGTTTAGTTTATAGGGTTCCCCTGTAAATTGAGGTCATCATTTAAAAGTTACTTTCTATTTTTATTTAGGGTTTTTTTTCTTTCTGGAATAAAAATGTGTTTGAGGATTTGCAAATCATCAAACACAGAGAGGCATCTGCAGCAAATTTAAGGCGTTAAAAAAGCAGCAGGTACACTTTACACCCCCTTACATCCTCATTATATATTTTTTTTCCCAACTATTTTCATCTTTTTCATAATCATGGTTTTCATAATAAGAGCAGACCTAAAAGAAAAATATAACTTGTCATGAACACACGTTAGCTCGGAAGAGAAACACATGAAAAGGAATTAAATGATCTTGATATGTGTGTCCTCTGAGATTTTAACGGTAAAATGTCGGCAACTGGATAAACGCGCAGAAAACCCCTGCAATGAGAACCAAACACTGCAACACAATCTGAGTATTGTTCAAGCGCCGTTGTATTGGCTTGTGTTGCATCATGTACCGGCTTTCTTTGAGATTTAACATGATGGACACGCTACAAAGTAGAATTCATTGTGAAAATCATGTTGCTTTTCATGTTGGGACGTTACTTCCACTGATCGACAACAGCTAACCATGGCTGACTTAAGTCAGGGACCTGCCTGCAGACATGACTAAGACATTTCTGTTTTAAGGCCATGTTTGATCATAAATAGAAGCAGCTGAATTAATGCTATTGTTTTTTGGGTACATCTTACACAGGATTATAAACAAAAGACATTTTTGCAATTGCTTGCTGAATGAAGATCCTCTAGAAGCCCAATTGCTTTACTTATTTAATGGTGTGCTAGATTGATTGAAATAAAATGTATATAGCCTACGTGCCACCATCTGAACAAGATTCAGATACACCTATTAATGTGGACAATGGGTGTGTTATGTGAATCAGATAAGAAGAGTGCAAGATCTGGTTGTCAAGATGTAAATCAGATTGTTAAAAAAAATACACTCTCTTTTCATTATTTTCACATCGCACGCCACGTTAAATAATGTCTGAAATCAAACTGGATCCCCTTATTTAATATAGGTCAGTAAAATGCTAGTACTGTCTGTGACCAAAACACCTCACTCGCGCTTCAAAGAGAAAATCAATCTACATTTCATTAAGCTAAAAGCATTACTGCCGTCCCGATGCTGCAGATGCCTCTCTGTGATTTAAAGGTTTGGAACACACAAGAAAATATAACAACTTAGTAAGAGCTACAGTATGAGGTATCAGATCATTGTTCATCATATAAGCCATACAATCTTTAATTGGGGCGACAATAAAAAGAGAAAACCCTTTATGGAGTTTGAATATAAATTGAATTTGGTTGGGGAAAAAAAGTTAACTCACCTAAAATGACACATGGGGGGCGCTATGAACAGCACAAGGTTTGAATACGACTCTGTCCTTCTGGCAATCTGCCTGGAAGTGCCAGCAATGACTGTGGAGTAGCTCATGAGACAGGCCTACCCGAACCCCTCTGGCCGGTGTTGTCCTGTGTGTCCGTGAGGAGCGGTGATTGGCTGTGCACTGATTATTGCGCGTAGCTTCTCCTGCAGTGATGAACAATCCAGACTGGTTTTACATAATGAAACACAATTTTTTAAAACTTGTGTGAATTTTTTTCTCTCTCTGCCCACAAGACTTGTTTCATTGTATTGTTTCTCTGGCTTCAGAATGTGTTAAATACCCCTGCTTTTGTTGTTAGTGATTCAAAACTCTGAATCTGATTTTTGCTCGTTTTCAGCTGCCCAAGTTTGCAAAGCTTAGATGTCAGTGCAAAACACAATGGTTTTAAACGTATAGGGTGGAAATTTAAGTTGATGATTTTCTGTGAGTAGGACTTTTTGATGCACAGCCGCATCTGGCCTCCTTATTTCTGTTAACAGTGATGTCCCCTGCATCCCTCAAATAACCAGCAACGCAGTGGCACTCAAAAACATAGTAAAGGTGAATGGAAGCAGAAAAGTGCCTATTATCTGTTACGTGAATCAGGATTTTTACATTCTTAGTCCATATGATGGTATTTCCATAATTAGATGTATTGTAAGAACTCTGATCTTGTGGCGACAACTCAGTTCTTTTTTTTTGTATCTAAGGCAAATTGATTTTTTTTCCCAATTGTTGCTGGATTTTAATTGCTTTTGCAGTTCTTGTAGACATTAATTGTACAGGACAAGTTGTCAAAAACAAGAGCTAATAAGGGGAAGAATAATGTCACAACACTGTCAGTGAGTCAAGCTGGGATAAATTGATTCTGCCACTCCCCTTGTGCATAAATGTTCACTGATTCTGATACTGCATGTGAATTGGCTCAGCATGGTGTCACAACTGTTTAAGGTGGATTTTTTATATTTATTTTGCCTAAAGTTTTGCTTTACAATGTCTCACACTCTTCTGATGATATGATGGAAGAATGTTATTCTACTCCCCGCAGGATTTTGAAGTCTTGTTTCGTCTTGGCAGCAATCAGTGGACGTGTTAATCTTTTGTGTGTTGATGGAGCGTTGCTTGGATCCTTTGTGAGAAGACGCCCCTGATTGCAGCAGAAAGATGGACGCTCACACTTTGATCAAGAATTTTCACTATTGCAATTTACACAACAAAGCAAATCTTTATTTCTGGTGTTTTTCTCATGCAATACACAAATACTTGACATACTTGTTTTGTTTTCTGTAACCAGGTCACTTTGTTGGGCAAATTTACTTGATCCCGTCCCCGTTGACTTGGGAGAATTTGGAATCTCGTATTAGAACCCACAGTGCTGACCCATTTTTCTCATTTGTTGATAAAAGATTGTCTCTGAGCGTTTTTAGACCCAATGTAGTGCTGTTAATGAGCTGCAGGAAGATTCTCGATGTGGCTACATGTCCTGCACACAGCTTTCCCGGAAAGGTCAGCTTGTTTGTGTTTGTGTGATTTACACCAAGCCATGTAATTTCAAAGATGGTTATTTATCTTTTCATCGTGGACATGCAGTTTGTTTCGGCCTTTGCTCGTCTTGAAAGAAATGCCTAAAACTGTCAGAACATTTTGCCACTGCAACATCAACTCACAGCACAAAATGTTGCAGCTGTCTAATCTTTATTTAATGTCTGTCTTAGTCTTGTTCAATTATTTTTAAATGGAAGTGGATTACCTTTAGTTTTTACCACAAATATGTCAGTTTGTTGTTAAACATTACTTTGATTTATTGCTTTATCTTTGGAAAAAAAGGGGGAAAATGATATTAACAGGCTTGTTTTTCTTTGCAGATCCTTAAAAGCCATCTAGAAAAATATGCAGTAAGCAGAGTTCAGAGAAATAAAGCATGAAAGACATCTTCAGACTCTTTGGAAGAGTCTGAAGATGTCTAAATATATAATAAAAAAATAAAATAAAAACTTGAATGCAGAAAACATTTACTAACATTTCACTACATGTGATTTTCACATCTCGCATCCCTGTAAACTATTCCTCTAACTAAATATCAGTAACGGTATGGTGGTGTATAATCCCTTATTTCATCAGCTATGTGTGCTGTTTGCTCTGTTCTTGCATCTAGTTGCTGTTAAGAATCTAAAAGGAACTCCTTCCACAAATGGTAGAGAAAAGTAAAAATGTTTCTTTACAGCGAGCCCCGTTTATAAAAACCTCTGACTTAAGTTGCATTGTCAGGATTAGCTCAGATTCATAACAATGCTCCTCATCAGTATGGTGTATCTGCCCTCTCCTTTAGATCTGAAGCGACCCCATAAAAGCTCTTATACTGACTGTAGCTCTACTAAACGTTTTTGAATATATACTTTTCTACATGTTTCAAATATGTCACTTTTACAGATTTGTCTTTTGTCTTGCACTTTTACAGTAGCGCCTTCTTTTCTTTACATCCTATTTCAAATTCAAGTTCCAAACGTTTGTCTGATTGGAAATACAGACACTGCCTAAACCCCCTCATGTTCCGTGGAGGAACTCTCAAGAGTCGACAGGCTTTGTAATTCTTGGATTCTTCTTAAAGCCAGATTTACTGCAAGCGAGCCTCAGCATAAAGGTTTTAATGTTGCAGAAAGCTGTTCTTTCAGGTGTAATATTCTCAGCACCCCTTTTTCCTCCATATGAAGCCATTTTGATGCAAATCAGTGATGACGGCAAACTATTCTTCTTCTGGAGGCAATTTGAGCTGACACAAGACACTGATTTCAGGAGCACCTACCCTTCTGTTACAGCAGTCCTATGTTGCTAATTAGATTTATAGCATTGATAGTATGCTAATTAAGTAAATAGACTCATTTCAATAGACAGATTCTGAGAATATAATTATATTGAATTGAGGATTACATACCACTCCGTGCCTGCGCACGGAGTGGTATGTAAAAAGACAGTGAAGCCTGCCTCTTTTCAAGTAGTTTGTATGCAGCTGATAACTTTGTGTAAATGGAAATATTAAAAGTAAAGACTGAGCCCGATGTTTGAAAAAAAACAACTAATTTGTATCCCAGAGAACTAAACTTTCACTTGAGAGTGTGTGTTGCTGAGCACTCTAGTAGTGATTCGAAGAAAATCAGCTGTAGATTTTACAGTTTGTTACTCCCTATTAAATTGGTGTCAAGTCTGGTTAACTAAAAACTCACAACTGTGAACAATATAATGATGCTAATTACCAAGCAACACTAAGAAGCTGTCAGTAATTAATCTCTTTATTAGAATCATGCGTTGTTTGCTCATTCACTTACTCGACTCCCATCAATCAGCAGTCTCACTGACTAGTTATAGAGAGCCTATCCTACCAGCATAAAGAAGTGTGGAAATCCATTCAGGTAGTCCAGGAGGAACACTTTCTTTGAATTAACCTCCTTTGGACTTTAAACATTTCAGGCTTTTTACAAACATGGTATTTATGCCACAATGTTTTTATCTAAGAATGATAAATATCTCTGGGGTAAATGTATAGTGTCCCGTTAGAGATGCCCTTTTACTTACACTTGTGTTTGTTTGGCTTTTATCTGACAGTTTTTCTGAGAAAGAAGAGAATACACTAATGTCACCCTCTACTGGAGGGACTACCAAACCTTTGGTGCCATAATGCACTCTGAGTAGTACATGCCATTGCTAATCACAGGAGATCAAATCCAAATGGAAAGCAGCGTCTGTCTGTTGGTTTCCTGCCTTTATTTAAACTCAAAGGGGATGTCCTGCACTTATTCTGAATTGATCCCTAATGACCCCCTCACCTATGTCTCTTTTACAGAAGAAGATATTGCCTCTTTCTGAGATTTGTCCTGATCTTTTCCCATAGTGACCCATTTCTTAGAACCACAGGAGAACATAAAAAGACTAACTTTTTTCTTACCAAGTCAAACAAAAGAAGGGACGGCAATGATGTAGGAGGTTAAGGTTTATCCAGTAACTGGTGGGTTTCGAGTTTGAGGGCCTGGTTGCACCGAATCTTGGGCAACCTTGTTTCTATTAGTCCTTCCTACGGTAGTTATGGCAATATCTGATCAATATCAGTGTGAATGTGTGCGTGGCTGGCTAAATGACTGAATATCATTTAAAACGTGTCTTTGGACTTGTAGATGTCTAGACATGAAAAAAGCACCTATGGTACTTTAGCTCCTCCACTTCACTCAGGGACATATAAATAACCAGGGTCCAGGTTTCTCTCTACAGAACCAAGACAATGGTGGAAGATGGCATTCTTGATGGCACCACAGATATAAAACCAGGTCTAGTCAGTGAAGCTATTGGGAGATTTTGGAAACAGATGACAACTCATGTGAAATTGACAAATATTACAGAAGCAGAAACATTATTTTTGTGTTTCACACAAAAAGGTTTTTATCAGTAAAACATATAGATTATTGTATATGTATCCATTCTGTGGTATATGGATAAAATGTTTGCACAGCTGAACAGCATCATTCACATTTTGCAATCAATACCGTGTGATGCTAGCTCTCTGTTCTACAGCTCTATAAATGCTTGCTTTCTTTTTCTCCTTTTCAGTATTTCTTGTACCAGGAGTTGCTCTCTCTACCATCAGCCGGATGTTTCTATCAACCAAAAAATGCCCCCCTCTCTAAGCCGGTTGCCTCGACGCTTACGACATTAAAACACGGAGGAGTTAACTGCATCTCCTCTTCGAACAGAATTTGCTTGCTCTATCAATTCATGAAAAGACATAAAAGCTGACACAACAGAGTTTTTTGTATTTAAGATGCTGTGCACAAAGCCCCCCCAGCAGTTTTCCAGCAGAGGTTCTTCTGCAAGCACACAGGAAGATGAGCTCCATGAACACAGTTAGAACAGAAAGCAGCCCAAAGCCACTTGTTGTGATGCCTTGTTGAATTTTTATCAAACAAGAAGCTTGATGGTTGTTGTTGCATAAACTTCGTTCTGACTCGTAGAAAAGCGAAAGCCAAGTTGACATCAACAATGCTGTAATGTTGAAAAAGATGGTGGAGGACTGAGGGGTTAGAAAAAGTTAAGGAATGACCTTGCGAAAATAAGGTCAGACGAGTCAGTGATGTCTTTGAAATCCGTTCTTAAATTACATGTTTAATGAACACTGAACAACCAGCTGCTCATCTGTCTGTGCACCACTTTTATCCACTTGCCCTTCTTTCCAGAAAAATCGAGAAGACATCCAGGATATTGACAAGACTTTTTTAAAAACCTCAAAGCAGCAGCGCGGGCGTCTGTTTTAACTTTAACTTACTTCCAAAAGAGATGAAGGAACTCAATAAATGGACAGCATATTGGTGTAAGGTCAACCTGTCTTTGCTGCAAAGTCAAACCCAATGACACATAAAGCACTTCTAAAATCATAACCTAAACATTAAAACACAGAATATAGTCAAAGTATAACAAAAAACTGGCCATTTTCTAATAAATCCAAATGCATTTTCTTACAGAACATCTTTCCCCTCCGAATAATAATGTAGTTATGTGAGACTCCAGGAGTGAAACCCCACTGTTCTGAGGTCTAGTAGAAAAAAAACCTTGAAAGGACAACACCTTCCTTTCAACTTTTACAGTGAAGCAACAACACACACACAAACATACACACTTTAAGTTAGATTATACAAAACAAAAAAAGAGTAAACAGTCAGGTGAGAGAGAAGAGGGGAAGACATGCAGCAAAGGTCCAAAGGTATTAGATCAGACTCGATGGTTTGGGAAACGACCATCAGCTTCTACACATAGGCGGCCTGTTACAGCCACGCCATGCTTCATCCTCCGAGGGAAGTTTTGTGGAATGGATTCTTTTTTAAATGTCAAGCTTTTGGAATGAGAGTTATTGTGGTGAAATATACTTGGACTGCGCATTGCAATTAGTGGTGGGCAGATTTTGATGAAATTATTAACTATAATAAAACTCTTCAATTAGAGGACCATCAAAAAGATAGAAATATTGGTTATTTAATTTGTGAAGAGCCATAATGTTGTACATAACTTTTACTCTATTTTTAAAAGAATAACTAAAATTTCCACAATTTAGTTACTAGATGATTTTGCATTGAGCAGAGATTCATTAAATCACAGGATTTAGAAACAGGCATTATTCCTATATCAGGACAACCTTCAAATAAACATTAATATCAGAATCTATAGAATATTCAGATTAAACAAAACTGTGGGTTCTTATTTTCAATCTCGCTCTAAGTGAGGAATATTTCTCTGGTTAAATAAATAGTATAATTTAACTGTGCCTTTCAAAACACTCAAGGAGACATGAAAATGTTTCTAAATGCCTGTTATGGTGCAGCTCTGTAAGGAATCATCCAGTGTTGCATGTAAAGTGTCCTGTATCTTATCGTTTTCAGCAAGGAGCCTTAGCACGACCCAGTCAGTGTCTGTGGAAAGGTTGTGTTTATTAGTGGCAGACACTCATCACACAGCAGTCAATAAGACCAAAGCCCAGTTCTCAGTTTGTAATGATTCGAAAGCCTTCATGCAGGAAGCCTCGCTCGACTGCAGAATGTATCATTCGACACGTGTGTGATGTGAAGCTCTGATGAAATCTGAGAGAATTATCAGCTGAATCTGCAAACCCCTCTTCCCGCCGAAAGCTTCACGGAGCTTTGACTCGCAATTTTGATTGATTGGTTCACTCACTGCTCGCAACAGCGGCGTGCCTGAATCCCCTTATCGATTTTGCACATGAACTAACATTTACTTCTTCTTCTGCCTAAAAAGTTCTCCATTCACTCATGCAACAAAGGCTCCGCAGGACCGAGACAAGCGCCGGGGAAGGCAGCAGCAGGAAGGGAAACTGTCAGTGGCTGTACAGCAGCAACTGAGGCAATCAGAAGAGGTGTTTGATAAAATAAAATAAAAAACCTCTGTACAATAGTATGATTTAACGAGAAAAAAACTGTAGACTGCAAACAGAAACCGCAACTGAGAAGAGCTTGAGTACAGGATTAACCTTTTTCCTTATTAATCTTTTTAGAAATGACTAATCATTTTAAACCATGAGACATCACTATTGTCAGTTGTTACATTTTTTTTGTTTTTTTCACCCCCCCCCCGAGCTGACTATGATTGAGAGCAGCAGCAGCCATGTTTTGGCAACACTTGTTGCTTGGAGGACATAAAAAGCCAGCTCAGTTATTTAATGATAACAGAGACAGGAAAACTGCGCATTTGATAAAGCATCAGAATAGACGATGTTAATACATATAGCCAAACCACAACGCATAACTCCTGTACACATGACTTTTGTAATGTGTTTACCTTCTTTGACAGCAGCCTATTATTTATCATTCAAGCCCACTGTGATTTATGGAATGCGCATCCACACAGTCTGCCTGGTTGACTGGTGAATGCATAGCTTAGGGAAAAGTCATGGCAAGCGTGCGGCTAACTGGTCATGCATTCTGCACATATCATTACAAGAATTACAGGTTGTCAGTGTCCCCGTCACGTATTGCAGGAATAAAAGAAAACGTTAACATGAAGATCGATCACATAAATACCGTTTGAACTGCACTTTTCAGAACTTCAGATGAAGACGTGCGCCTCGAGAGGAAGATTTTATTTCACACATTTTAATAATGAAAAAGAAGCTCCTGTGAGAGGTTTCATAGCGTCGCATCTGAGGATTGGCTTTCACATTAACATCAGCAGTACCTAGCAGTATCTGGCCTTTTAATGACCTGTAACTATTGTGAGTTTTAACTCTGTCCTTCATAGATCTCATTGTATTCTGCTGTCAGTACTATGACCATGATTGAAAAAGTAAAGAGTGCCTACAATCTTTTCTTTTCATATTAAGAATTGACCAGATGTTATTAGTTATACAGAACCTGTCAGAACCATGCAAACCTTGTGTGTGCTGGGCTTCTGTAATTCATCTGGAGGGGAAAAAAAGTTTTCTTTTTTCGACATCTGTAGCTCCTCAGCTTGGGTTAATCTCTTTCTGACACAGTTTTCAGTGTCCTGTCAGTTGATTCTTGGCACCCAGCAGGTAAAAGGAATGAAGTTACTGCAGGATGTCCCCCTCCCCCAACAACAGTTCATCAGGGCTCAGGTGATCCAGTGATGCCACATCTGGCTTGGCTGGGAGTGAATTCTAACCTGAACGTGTTGTTTTCTTGCCAAGTGGAAAAATGTCTCTTCCTGAGATTGGGTAAGAAATGTTGCTCCAATCAGGAGAAGACAGGGGGAGATGGTTAGCAGCGGTGTGAAATTAACCCTAAGTGACATCCCTGAATGAAACCTGAACCAGGAGATGCGTTTCCACAAGGAAGCAGAAAACCCTAACCACAAAAGCAGCACTTCAGAGGTACATTAGAAGATGAAGCTATTTGACAGTAACAATCGAGTAGAATAATTAAAAATAGTTTAGGGAACAGGTTCACATATTTATACCAAACAATGTCTATAAATCATTAACACTACAGTTATTTTAAAAAGTATTCAAACTTCCTTCGTTTCAGTACAAAATAACAGTCTGTTTGCATATGTCAGAGAAACTGTGGCATACAACTTGGAAAAAATAGTGACTTTAAGCTTTTTTTTTTCTTAGCAGAAATTCAAATTATTCCGATTCATATAAGAATGGTAAAAAATTGTAAGTGACAAGAGGGGAAATAAAATTGGTGTAATGTGACATAATGATGGCATGGAGGACTAGTAGAATCTCCTGGAGGAAAAAGAAATTGTGGATGTGTTTTTTTTTATCACTTGTTACAGAATAAAATATAAATGTTATTTCAAAAGTAATGTCAAAATATTGAGGAAGAGTCAAAAGGCCAATTCATGGTTAAAGTATAGTTGAGGTTTTAGTGGAGTTGTTATGCCTTGGGATGACATCTGAGAGTCTGCCAGCACAGCATAGCTATAATATGTTAAAAGAGAAACTATTTCTTTGTTATTTCAGCCTTTTCTTGTATTTTATTTAAGTGGGACCAAAGTAGAATAAACGATACAGTACATCTCCTTTGCTTAGAGAAAAATCAATTCTGCTGAGGAAAGAAGGTTTTGAGCATGGCAGCATCATGCAATAAAAGCTATATACAGTGAAAAACTGGAAGAAGATGTGTTATAAACTGTTAAAGATTGAAAAACTACAAACAGCAAGAGCTAGAATGGATTGGTCCAAATTGACACATTATTGTCTGTTAGAATGGTCAAAGTCCAGAGATAATTACAAATGAGAATCAATGAGAGGGCTTAAAAAAACTAATGTTCACCGATGTTCTCTGTCCAATTTGACTAAATTTGAATGATTCCTATATCTACAAAACAGGTATTTGCACAACCCACTAAAATTCGAAGCTTAAAAAAGATGTTTTTAAAAAAAACATTCTTTCCTCAGACAAAATGAATACAGTGGTTGTGAAACAAAAAATAAATACTTAAATTACTTAAATTCAAACTGTATGAATATTAATGCAAGTCAACTTTTGGGACAGTATTTTGTATTCATTATTTTCCCAAGAAAGATGGTGGTGTTGTTTGAACGGATGAAGAAGCTGAATCACAAGTAAATTTGTATTTTATCTTATTTAAAATTTTTACATAATCCACTCAGTCTATCTTAAATTAGAAACTTTGACTGCAGCGTTTTTTTAGATAAGTTAAAAAAATCTGGATTTATTTAAAATCATGTTAACCCTATTGCAATGTGCTTTGTATGAATAAAAAAGTGACTGAATATATTAAGGCAGGGAAGATACAAAATAAATTCAGTTTTGGATTTTAATATAGTACTTGACTTGAGCAAAGTCAAGAGGAAGGAGAAAGAGGGTCACCCAAGTCCATCATCCGACTCAAAGCCATAAGCCTTAAATCGATCAATGGCGATAAATCTTACAGAGCAGTGAACAGAAACACCGGGCTTAAGGGCTGAAGGAGCACAAAATGTCACTTTTACCCACTAGTAAAGGAGAATAATCTTGTTATATTTATCTGAACCAAACCATTTTAAAATAATCTACTCAAAGTTTTATGTTTTACTTTTTCCAACATTTTTAAACACCTTTTTAAAATGATGCTTTGGTTTAAAACAGATAAACAGCATCATTTCTGCAATAACGGTGACCTAGTCTAAGATTAACATTAGCTCTTTTTACATAGGAAACAATAGTCCTAATAAATAGATAATAAAAAAATAGAAGAGACCCAGTTTGGAGCATTTTCATCCAAGCAAACACGGCATGACATTGTCAACAATGACCATCAGTGTCAAATACCAACGTAGGTACATTTTAAAAAGGAATAGCACTTTAAATTACGGCAAAACAACATCAGTACTGTTTCCCTGTCACATTGCTTTTCTTTTTTTTAAAATTAATACTGTTATTTACTGGTAGAGATAAAGTGTTCTTTTTCTTTTGTATCTATATGTGGTCATTTGCTAGAGAGCTGCTGCAGACATCAGCATGCAGAACGTACATTCATGTAAGTAAAAATGACGAGAGCACGCTATGTCGTAATTTAATCTAGACAGAGGAATAACATGTTACACAACCCAAAGGGAATGGGTTCATTTATGTATTGTTTATGCCTCATATATAAAAAACAGATGTTAAATTTAAGTTTTGGTATTTTAAGATTCTATTTCTAATTCCTAACAGTGATCTGCTGACTAAAAGAATGCTAGTATTGTCCCATTAATTATTCCACTATAGAGAACAATCTGTAGTAGCAGGAAACACATAGTCAAATGTTATAGATATGATTAAAACTAAACAAATGAATATGTTACACCACAAAAGGTGAATTTATTATTGCTTCTGTTTTAAATATATTACATGATGTTAGACTAGGGGTTAGATCCATCTCAGTCCTGGAGAGCTACCGTCCTGCAACTTTCCGAACACATCAGAATTTCATCATCAGCCTCCATTCAGCTCCACAGATGCCTGGCAACGAGACATTTGAGTAACTGAGGTGTGATCGAGAACAGACTCATCTACTAGTAGCAAAAAAGAGATCTCAGACCAAGTTTGATCAAAATAATGTAATGAGAATGTCATTGTTCTGTCCTCACGACACGTGACTATGTGAAGCTAGACAGCCAGCGAACTTGTTAAGAACTCTCCGTACACAAGGCGTGCTTTTCTTGTTTTAATTTAAGATTTCTTGCATAAAATTTACTTTTTCTGTAACTGAAACATACAAAAATGGTGCATATTACTAACTACACATCACATAAGAAAACACATAAAATATATAGCTAGCATACACGGTGGAACTACGGCGAGTTAGCTTGAAATACCAACTGAAAATGTACCAAAATCAAACAAAATACACATTGACCTCCATATAGGCAAGGCAAGGCAAGGCAAGTTTATTTGTGGAGCACATTTTCGTTTACAAGACGATTCAAAGTGCTACATAGGAAAAAAAAATCAGAAAATGAAACAATAAAATCAGCTTTGAATTTAAAAGAAATAAAATTAAAATAAAATAATAATAATAATAAAAGTAATTAATGCGTATTACCTGGCCCAATGGAAGCATGTACAGATTGAATAAAAGGGGTCCCAGGATCGACCCTTGGGGAACCCCACAGGTCACAACCATTTGGTCGGAGACGCAGTTCCCAACTTCAACAAAATAACACCTGTCCTCAAGGTAGGACTTGAACCAGTTGAGAGCCATACCAGTGATTCCCGTCCAGTCTTTTAACCTCTGTAATAAAATCACATGGTCAACTGTATCAAAGGCGGCGGTCAGGTCCAGCAGAACTAGGACAGAGACTTTTCCTGCATCTGAGTTTAGGCGGATGTCGTTTGTCACCTTGATCAGAGCTGTCTCAGTGCTGTGGTGGGGCCTAAAGCCTGACTGGAAAGCATCAAACACATTGTTAGACAGGAGAAAGTCACTCAGCTGTTGGTATACAACTTTTTCCAGCACTTTTCCTAAGAATGGCAGTTTTGATATGGGCCGGTAGTTGTTCAGTACTGTGGCATCCAGACTGCTCTTCTTTAGGAGAGGCTTAATGACAGCAGTTTTCAAGGCCTTTGGGAATATTCCAGTCTGAAGTGAGATATTGACTAACTGAGAAGGTTGAGGCAGCAAACTGCTCAGCACAGACTTTAGGAATCTGGGGGGTAACTCATCCAGGCAGCAAGTAGATGGACTCAGGCTGCAGATGATCTCAACTGTTTTATCGGAGACAGGTGTAAAGTGTGTAAGCTCCATATGTCTAACTGGGGGAAAAGGAGCTATGTCTGTCGTGGAAACAATTGCATTTTTAATGCCTTGAAATTTGTCATTAAAGAATACTGCAAACTCCTGACATTTAGATGTAGAAATCAGTTTTAAGGGGATCGAGACTGGAAGGTTTGTTATTCTGCTTATTGTAGCAAAGAGGACACGAGAGCTGTTTCTGCAGTTTTTGATGATTTCTTAAAAAAAGATCTCTCTGGTTCTACGCAAAGTCTGGTTGAACACACACAACTTTCCTTTGTAGATTTCAAAATGAACCTGAAGCCATTTCCGTTCGGCTCTCCGGCACTCCCTTTTCTGTGCCCTGACCGAGACCTCTTTTCTCCATGGTGCCTTTTGTGTACTTTAAACCATTTTAACCTTGACAGGAGCAATGGCATCCATAACCTTAAAGACACTTGATGTGTAAGATTTTAAAATATCATCAAAATTAGAACACGGAGCATTTTCAAATCTAATCATTTTCAAAAACTGAATCCCTGTGTTGTCATCAATAAGTCTTTCTTGAGTAACTGTAGGGTCAGCTGTTGGCTTGGGTGAAACAGAAAGGTCAAAGAAAGCACAAAAATGATCAGACAAAGCGACATCCACGACACCCACATTTGAAATAGCAACACCCTTTGAGATAAGCACATCTAGAGTGTGTCCTCTGTTGTGTGTAGGCTTGTTCACGTGCTGAGTTAGACCAAAACATCTCAAGGACAGCAGTGAGTTCTTTAGATTGTTTACCTTGGGCTGAATCCATGTGCACTTTCAGGTCCCCTGTTCTGACCAAACAGTCAAAATTAGTGCATACAATTGAAAGTAGTTCAGTAAAATCATCAATAAAACAGTTACTTGGAGGTTTGTAGATGGTAATACAAAGAATGGAAAATTGTTTTGTATCCATTTTGAATGATACGTACTCAAATGATGAAAAAACCCCAAATGCTAATTTATGAATGGGTATATTTTCCCTGAATATGGCACAAACCCCCCCACCCCTCTGGTTTTGACGTGTTTCAGATAAAAAATTGAAGAGAAGTGGACTAGCTTCAATCAGGACTGACTGATTCAATCAGGACTGACTGTATCAGCTGTGTTTTTATCAAGGCATGTCTCGGTTAAAAACATAAAATCAAGGTCATGAGATGAAATCAAATAATTAATCAGAAAGGTTTTCCCTGCCAAAGATCTGACATTTAGTACAGCGAGTTTCAGCGTGTTACTGTTGTTTGCTGACTGTGGCTGACGAGTAGTGAACACAAGCTTTGAGATGTGTACAGACTGTTTTGGACTGTTTTGATGGTTGACTAATCGTTTTCTGTTACGTATTACTACAGGGATTAAGGAAGGTACTTCCACATCGGGCCCTGCTTATCCTGGAATGAGCCATGGGTACATACATTACTGCTGCCTGGACCCGATCCATATCATTCATCTAGCAGTTGTTTCAAATGACTCATTAGCAGGATTCTCTGTACAACGGAGATGGAGTTGACATAAGGAGTTTGTGTTGGGGGAGGAGTTGCAGGACGACGGGATAGGAGAGGACTGGGGCATGGGGTCATCCTAGTGGCAACACTAACCAGCTCCTTCATGTGTTCTGTAAAATCCAAAAGAGGAAGAGATGGGGAGGATGATCTTGATGAGGGAGGGTCCTCATTCCTGCCTTTTAGTGGAGGCGGTATCTCAGAGAGCTCCAGGAGGACGTCATCTGGAGGCGCAGGTAGGGGCTGGGGTGCCGCATTCTCCGGGTAATCTCTGGGCTGCGTCACATCCTTATCCTTATGTTTTCGCTTCATTTTATCCTCGGCCGCTGGAGCAGAATGGGAACTCAAAACATAGAATAGATTAGCTGCAAACAGCCTGACTCCAGATATATTGAGGCAGAGACCTATCTGCCTTAAAATAATGTCTACGGTCCCAGAAAAAACTTAAATTGTCAATATAACTAAAGGTGTAAGTGGCACACACACCTGACAGCCATTTGTTCAGGCTGAACAGCCGGCTGAACCTCTCATCTCCTCTCATTGGTGGTAGAGGGCCACTGATGAGCACATCAGCATCCAAATTATTAACTGTATCTAATGGGTCTTAACAGTTGGATGTTCAGCCAGAGTTTCCACAATATTGTCTCTCACATGTGATACCATGTCCGTTGGAAAGTACAGTATTTTGTACGTTTCCCACACACATATCTTACATCCTTCACCACAGCATCACCAACAAATCAGAGTTTCAGGACTAGGCATTAGCTTCCCTCTTTGCCTTTTATTTTCTGATTTGCCTTTTCGGTTTACCTTGCTGTGTGAAGAGACTTCATCCTGGTGATCAAGTGGAGAACTAGATTTCTGTAGTGGTGCAAATCTGTTCTGTAGTGGGATGTCCATGGCCTGAACACATCCAATCCAACTGTAGTGAAAGGAGGTTCAGGTGTCACTCGATCTCCGGGCAAGTCCGCCATTTTCTGTACGTGCATTTTGCCTCGCAATTTGCCGCAAGTGACGTAGTCGTGTATGACAGAAGACAGAAGGCGCTTACCTCCAACTATCCAGAAGCCGCACTACGGACAGCTCCTTCCGTGATATGTCGTCCTTGATGAGCCGACAGTTCGTGGAAATGCCTGACGAGAAGAGTGGCAATGTGGCTGGATGAGGGGATAATCAGAGGGTGCTTCTCATCTTCTGTGAGGTCGGCAGAGGAGAAGAGATGACCACCGAGACGAAACAGTCCGTTTTGATCCACAGCTGGATTTAGCTTTTTGAGTTTATCACTCTTTGAATCAATCTTTTTTCCTTATTTTATCTTTTTAAAAGTTTATTTGTATGCGTTATGTTGTACTGAACGAATGATAACACTTTTGGCTTGAGTGAGTTCTTTCACGTCTGTATTTTCCTTGAGACTTTTCCATCCTTTTTCTTTCCTTTTGAAAGAAGTTGCAACATGAATAGGTTTTGCTACTGCTTTGCATGCTGATGTCCAACTTGAGAATATTTGGAAGCGCTCAGAACTTAGCTGGGATTCCGATACTGCAGTTGTGTGCGTTTTCACTTCTTGGTGAATTTCTTTGTCATTTTGAGGTTCAACAAGTGAGTGTGCAATGTTTTTTTCTGATTCACTGAGTCTGTCTGAACGCAGAAAGCTTTGGCCACTGAACCAGTTGCTACTTTTGAGCTCAGCGGCTGGGATGAAACCGGTTGCCTGGTCGGCTGGATTTAACTCAGTCGGTACATAATGCCATTGCTCAGGTTGTGTTGATAACCTAATGCGTGTGACACGGTTGGCTACATACATGTAGAATCTATGTATCCTAAAACAATGCGACTGTCAGTTAAAAACCTTACACTGTCTATATTTAGGTCTAGCTCGTCTCTGATTAACTCATACATTTCTACTGCAAGTACAGCTGCGCAAAGTTCTAGCCGAACTTGACTTCCCCATCACAAACCCTATGTGGTACTTACCCTGACTGTCTAAACAGCGCAAGTAAGCTACTGCACCTATAGCGACAGCAGATGCATCGGAGAAAATACAAAGTTCGTTACTTTTTATATTACATAAACTAACTGTGCAGTAGCACCTTTTGATTTGCAAGTCTTCAAGAGCTTTTAATGAGTCTTTCCATGAGACTGAATCTTCCTCTTTTTCTGGGGGAAGAGGTGTGTCCCAATTCCTCTCTTTAGATGACAGTTCCCTGAGTAGCGCTTTAACCTGCATGATTATGGTAGCGGCAAAGCCTAAACGGTCATACAAACTATTAACTGTTGACAATACTACCCAGCGTGTCAATGGTTTGGTCTCATTGGATACAATGTAAGTGAAATTGTCAGTCTGTAAGTTCCAGCAGAGTCCTTTGAACTGGGAGAGGATCAACTCCTAGGTCTAAATCTTTCAAGTCTTTAGCACGATCCTCCACAGAGAACCCTTCAATGACTAAGCTGGAGTTTGATGCTACTTTGTGAAGACGTAGATTGGATTCCACTAACATGTTTTTTGTTCTTGTTAACAGGTCAACTGCTTTTTCAGGAGTGGCAACAGATGTGAGCCCATCATCAACATAAAAATGTCTCTCTACAAACTGTCTTGCATCTGTGCTGTGTTCTTTTTCACCCTCTTGAGCTGCCCGTCGCATGCAGTAAATAGCAACAGCGGGTGACGGGCTGTTACCGAAAACATGTACTTTCAACAGTATAACACAGTCTTTACCAAAGGCGTGACAGTCATCATATGTTCATTTGACACATACACAATATTTATATTTCCAGTTAATTGAAATTGAGCGGACAAAAAGTTTCATCACATACAAAGCACATAAATATGTAGGAATCATTCTTTCTTCGAATGGCATACTGATAAAATCAATAAAGTCTACATTAACATAATCATGATTTGTTTATGTTCAACTTTAGTTTATATCCACTGTGTTGAACAGATATTTCAGCTCTGTCCTGTGATTCAAACAGTCTCAGGTACAGGTAGGCCCTATATTAAAAACTAGTGTGGAGGCCATAATTCGGGCTGAACAATTAATAGAATCAGTGGATAATTTTTAAAGACAAAGGGATCTTCATTTAAACAAATACACATCCCTGAGCAAAACGGAAACGAAAACTATGATATTTAATTAAACCGGGCCGGTGTATAACATGACGTCCAAGAAGGTTTGTTGGCTTGCTGCTCAGTGCCTTAAATAAATATTTACAACCTGTGAACTTTTTCATCCTTTCATCCTATCACAACCGAACATTTCAATGTATTTTGTGTAATAAACCAATGAAAATTAACATGACTGTAAGGTGGTAGAAAGTTGATTTGTGACTTACGTTTACTCTAAAGTGCAATAATAAATTCAAGTTACCTTCAGAATCCACCGTAGCGTAGTAAACAGAGTCGACCGAAGTTAATCTTACTATAAGCACAGCTGCTTTTTTATTGAGGCCTCGGAGGTTTGTTGCAGACTAGAAACAAACTGATGTTAACAGATGCTCTCTCTAAAATATCAGCTTGTGCTGCTTAAAAAGAGGAAGGTTCAGAAAAAAAGAAAAAGAAAAAATCAGCCTCTGTATATCCCAAAAGACTTAAAGCTCTGATTGCAGCAAAAAAGAAAGTGGTTCTGCACAGAACTGACTCTGCAGGTTCAAATACAATATGCAGCCACACTCCAACTTAGACCGTGAAAAAAAAAGAAACTGTTTGAATTGTTCTGAACCATACTTCATGTTTGAATGAGAACTGTCCAGATAAAATTTCCAGCGGCATCAAACACAAGTCAGGACATGTGTTGCATGGGACTGCATTTAAATAGTAATCTTACTGATTTTGATAACAGCTCTTTACAGGAACGTAATAATTCATGTAGAAATATTTATCACACCATCTTAGTTCTTGGCTCAAAGTAAATCACATGCATGAAACTAGTTTTAAAATCGCACCAACCCTGGAAAACAAAATTCATATGAAACTTAAGAACTCTCCATTGTCTATCTGTGCAGGGTTGCAGGTTGGCTGGAACCTATATATGAAGGTCATAGGGCGAGTCTATTAACGATCCAAACAGAGGCACCTACAAACAGCCATATATACAAACACTAATACAAACCTATTCCTAGACAACAGGTCGAAGCAGGAGTGCCTGGAGAGAACCCATACATGCATAGGGAATATATAATAACTCCATGCAGAAACACCAGGTGCTACAGATTTTGCCACCAACAATCCAACTTTGAAACAGAGTTTCATATCCCATATCAGGGTGCATTTTCTAGGATTCCACCGAGCTCAGTGATGTGATTGCTTTATTGCGTTTCTGATCTGGTTGTTGACACTCCCAGATTGACGGTGATTGGACAGCAGCATCAAATCATTTCAACTTTCCTGGAATTTAAAAATGCATAAAGTGGGAGTTTAAATGTGTATCGGGTTAATACGTCATCTTGTGTATATAAACTACTCCTCCTGTGTTTTTTGTTTCTTTCAGCAACAGATCTGTTCTTCTGCATGGATGGGTGGGCTTCGTTTTGTGCATCAATTACTGAAAATAATAAACCAAAACTGATCACAGAGTCATTTTTTGATATAATGCAACTGGAAAGATGCTAACTAAAAACCAAGTCTGTGAAATTAAACTTTTTTTTTATACTGAAATGTAGGAACAAGAAATGAAAGCAATTACATCCTATTAAAGAATGGTCCACAAACGAATGGATTGTGTTTGCCTCTGTGATTTAATTAATTTTAACTTGATACGACTGTTTTAAACTAACATTTAAAAAAGAAACAAAAAGAGATGCCTAAAAAAATTAGGAAAAGTGAAAAGTCTATTTAATACAGTAAATTGGTTGAAAATAGTTATTAGAAAAAACAGTTGGATAATAGGTTAATGGTGTGGAAATAAGTCAAATCTGATTGACCTCTTATGGTGAGAGTACTCTGGAGGTTTATTTTTCCCCCTCCAAGTGAATTAGCTTGAGCACAGCTTGAGTGTTAATTAGGTACTCAGTCAGGGTGATCACATTTTTCTTCACAATGAGTCAGAGCTGTAGCTTTTATCTCCACCTACACCGCATTAATAGTTATCCTGTGTGAGTCCCGGAGAGGTTTCATCAGCAACCGCGGGCAGAGTAATGGCTTCCTTACAGACTGATTATTTAATCAGTCTCTTGTCCATTTACAATCTCAGCTGCAAAAAGGCTGCCAGTTTAGGTCTCCAAAAGAAGAACTTTTATTATTCATACAGGGATAGTGGTTGGGATATAATTCTTTGAAAGTCAAACATTTGCTCCCTTTGTATTTGACAAAAGACTCGCTTGTACATGAAGCTTATCATCCTGGAAACACATGCCGTTTTGTCTGGTGAGCAGCAGCCACAATTTCGCCTCCCTGCATGAACATCCCTCTATTGCAATCATGTTTGCAACCAAAAAAATGAATAAAAAAATGAAGAGAAAAAACAGCCAGAGGCATCTGTATTCACTCTGCAGCCCTCAAGGATTTCCTTTTTTTTTTGTTCTGGGTCTCCTACACTTTTGTTTTATTAACAGATTCTAATCACACAGCTATCAGAGCACGACGCGCAAGAATCCGAACCACTTGTAATTTTCCTCTTTGAAAGCCTGTGAATATTAGTTCCCACTGCTCACGGAAACAATGTCAACACTTTTGCTGAGCAATTTGTTTTCTATTTGCAAGTCCACCTGTGTCTCTGCACAGGTCTCCAGCACAGCAGTCTCCTCATTCTCTGCTGACCTTTTGTCAAATGCATCCCACCTGAGTTTGTCGCCCATTTTTCTCTTTGGCAGAGCCACTGGCGCGCCTCTCCTGATCAATTTCCCCACAGCTCTGATGAAATTTGTAAACAACTCGCAGCAGTCCTGTTCTCCAGTCTCTCCGCCTTTTGGAAGGCTTTTTGTGGCCAAATCATTTTTCACTTTTCTGTGGAGGTTTATTCACAAGCACAGAATGTGTATCCACGCACTGCAAGCCCAACATTCAAATTACTGTTATTAAATGGGGTCAGCGGGAGAATAACACCACCACAATCTACTTGTCCTCAAGAGCTGTTGTCACAGAGGAAAGCTAAAACGGTGTGTGTTTTTTTTACTTTGCATGAACAATTAACGCAGAGCAGCGCTTTTAGGGAATTTTAATCAACGAATTAATTCATGATGGAGAGTTTGAAGGGGAATAAAGTTTTCTGTAGTTAAATAGATCTGCAAGAGACAGGAATTTTCAATTAGTTTGATAGATAACTCTTAAATATAGAACAACCAAGCACCCCGAGCAATTAGCACATGCAGCATTTGGTAGTGAAACTGTGTTTTGCCCAAACACAGATTTCATCTCCTTTCATTTCATCTTAAGCTTGCATTTATTGAAATTTCCTTTTAGAAAATTTTTTATCGTCACATAAAGATAACCTGAACTAATATACTTAGTTACTGTGGAAGATTTTTAAGCTTTAATAAGTGGATCAGGCTGATGTGATTCTATTTCAAATTGATGAGGAAAAAAAACACCTTTTGATATTTATTTTTTCTTTAACCTGATGAATGACTAGATTAAAATGGAACATTTTAGAAAAGTGTGATGGTTTGGGGTTGCTCTTCTGCCTTATGAACCACTTCTTTTAACTGAAGGAACAATTAAATCTTTATACCAGTCTCAACGGAAAAGGTTGTGTCGTTATTTCATCACTTTAAGCGATGCAACAGGATGATGATCAATTTCTGAATCAGACACAAAAAAAGCAATGGGCAAGGAAATATCTTGACTTAAATCCAACTACAATGCTGTGACATGACCTTAGAAAGTCGAAAAACAAACAAACTCAAATATGATTGAGTTAAAGGAAATGAAGTTGAATTCATGGACAGCTTGAGAGCGGTTATTGCTGCTAAGGGTGGCACAGTTATTGCGTTAAGTGGTCAATAAATGTTTTATTTGCACCTAGTACCAAGTTGTTTTTGATAGCTTTGTTCCACCTGATACATGAAATCATCATTTGAAAACGGCCTTTTTCTGTTTAAACAGTTTTTGGTATGAAAATGTGTTTCACAATCTGAAACATTTAGGCGTGATAAAAAAGGGGAAAAAAAAGAAAAGCTCCTTAAGGGGAAATCCTTTTTCACACCATGGCCACATCTGATGTTCAAAATATTACATCACATTTATTTTTGACAGAAAAACATGCAAAGAGCAAAAAGTTTTCTTTGCTACCAACACCATAGATTACGCCTATCCCAGGGCTCGGCAATCCCTAAAGATTTTTCCTCGCAAGTCCAATATCCCACTTACTTCCCACAGGGAGAACGACACCTTATTTCTTCCCCAGTTGCTTCAAATCTCCAAGGAAAGTTTTCCGGAGATATTTTGACTAAGCCGCTCTGTGCTGGCAAAAATGTAATAAAGGTCAAAGCCCCAACAGTTCTGCTGAGATCTCTCAGCATTGGTATCAGATTAAACTTTCACAGCATGCTTCAGAAAATATAAATAAATAAATAAAATAACTGGCCGCGCTGTGCTGGAATGGGCTTTAAGGATGCTAGATAGGTTTTTGAATAATATTGTTTAGTGAACTGGACAATCATTTAGATTCGGGTTAAATTAGGTGTGTTTCATTGCTAACCAGCCATTAAAAGTGGCTTTGCATTTCTAGACACAACTGATTTGCACTTGGGTTGCACCGAACATTGTCCTTCACCCTCGTGTTATAAACCCGCGACGCAACATTTATATTAATAAATGCTTCGAGGAAGATTTAAAGAGTTTGTCGTTGTGTTTTCCCACGTTTACAACATTCGAGCCAAAGTCTTATGTGGTTCTTGGACTCCAGCGGTATGCTTTCTCGTTTCCTGCATCTGTTTGGAGATTTCTGGACTCCCTTCAATGTTTACCACTCTACTGGTAGAATCTAGCGACAGGACAGAGGTAATCACAAACAAATGTTCTCACCGTCTATCTGGCAACCTTGGTCTTTTTGGATTTTTTAAAACTGATTTCGTTTAAATTTAATCATAATCATCTCAGTTCTTAGTTTTTAACCACTGACTACTACTGTTTTGTAACTATATCAAATTATCAACGCACTGCAATTATTTATTTTATAGTCCAAAATCGATTCAGAAAGACCCAGTCAATCGATCAGACAGCCTCGTCAGTAGGTGTGCACCATGGTGAGCTCTCATGGTTGAACATACCAGTTCCTACATTTCCCACACTCACTGCCAGTGGGACAAAAAAGGCGGCTGAATATTATTAAGACATTGCCAGTTGACTGCCTGCAGGGAGCAGCGCACGGTGAGACTGACTACAGTGTTACAGGAAGAGGAGCGGGTGCGACTCATGGAAGCACTCACTAATACAAAAAAAAAAAACAGTGTTACATTAAAACAGTTCCATTGCAAGTTGTCATCTTCCTGAGTTTGTTGTTTGGCAAAGAACTATGTGGTGTGCATTACCATCACCAGCGGATGGGAGGTGTGGGTCGAACATGTCTAAAAATTATGTGAATTATTTAAGTTTCCATACGGAAAGGAGAGTTATTTAGGTACCATACACTTCAGTTCTATACACTTCTATATACTTTAGTTACTGTATCAGTTTTTGACTTTTATATTCCATATGGACTCCATATGAAGCACAAGTAATGCCCTACAGTTTTATTTTTCAGACCTTGTATTGATCAAAATGTTAATGTTTTAACTTTTAAAGCAATGTTCACTTTAGGATGAAACAATATAAATAATACGTAAAATACCTGTTAGGTATTACAAGACTGTAAATAATTATTTGTTTACAACTCCTTACTAAAAGAGTAATATCAAGGCATTTAGTGCAACATCAAATCAAAATTGAATTGAATTAGGCAAATACAAACTTAATTATATAGTGGGGTTTTTATAAGAGATCGGCACCAGTAGACCATCGTAACCCTACAAAGTTTATACATATTGGATAATGGATACATGGACGGTTCTTAATACCCACTCCTACTTACCTTTCCTCTTTGAATCCTGGATTGCAACCACTAACTCACTGTACAAGTGTACAAGTAAACCTTTTAAATTATGCGTAGGTGTTTGTTATCATTCCCTTCACTAATTACTATGTATCAGATGTCAGATCTGTTAGTAATTTGATTTCTTTCTCCTTTGCATGTTTTGCCATAAGTGAAGAAGCACATTTCGATCAAAAATATTTGTCTTACATAAATTCTACATTTATATATACATATATATATATATTTTTTTTTTTAGGTGAACAAATTATATACAGTATTTTTTTATATTTCCCTTTTAAAAAACCGTTTTTTTTGTTTTTTATTTAATATGAACATTTTAGCATCATGACAATCCATGTGAGTTTTTAGCTTTTAAATTGCTATTCTGACATCATTATTTCAGATTTTGTAATGCTGTTCCATATTTAAACGCATTTTAAAATGCTTCCTTCTGCTCATGCTGTGCTCTGAATCTAGCCAACGTCAATGGCAATTTTTTTTTTCAAGCCTATTTGCACAAACTCAACTCCTAATCCAAATTCGAGTCAGTATTTTTAGGTGGTACAAGTATGCAAAAAACTTTTACCACTTGTACCAAAACTTACATCTCCTTTTTACAACATAAACAGTTGTGACTCATCAAGGTAGGGACAGAAAACCCCCGGGAGTGTCCTAGAGTGTCTGGCAACACAACAATAATCTGTACAAGATTGTACAGGATCTGTGGGGTTTAGGGGCCGAATGTTCTTTCAGCCACTTCTCACCAATTTATGGGATTTTTGCTGCTGTCCTGCTGTGAGCTGCCACTGTAACATTTCCATGTGGGGATTTGATTGGCCCTCAAATATTTGTAGGAATCAAGTGTGAAAGCAACATAGAAACCTGTGCAAGGGAAAATATTGTGCTGTTTCAAGATCATTAAGAGCATTATGTGAGGGATTATAAACGTATGACTGGTTTGGTGCATGTGACACATACGGATCTGTGCTCCAAATGTGGATAGAGATTTTTTTCTTAATGTAACAGAATGCTACAGAAACATTTCAAAAACAGAAACCTTAACATAACATTGGTTAATATTAATCAACTGTGTGTATTGCTATCAAAAGAGTTTGTGAATTAAAAAACATTCATACAACAAAAGAAACACATAGAGACAGGATCAATTGTTGCTTGTTGCTGTTTTAGTGACTGAACTCAGCAGGTCCAAAAGAGGCAGCCTGCTCAGGTAATAACTCCTACATTTAATTCATTATAAACACTTTCACTCCAGTTGGATAGTAATGTTTCACATTAATTGTTCGCTCTCAGTGATGTATTTAAACCATTTTGTTTTCCAAAGTGAAATGACTATCCACTAACCAACTTCAATGATATATATATAGGAAGGAATTGAGATGACACACGGAGACATTTTAATCACCTAACGTAAGCTATAGAAACACAGAAAGTAATACAGCCATGCAAGTTAATTTTCAATTTTCCCATCAATATTTGGGGGTGAATAGATATTGGAGTGTTCGGAAGATATTTTTTCTTTTTATTTGTGGAAAAAAAAAGAATCTGTATGCAAAGCAAACTTTTCAAATCCTGTCTCCCGAATGGACATTCAAATTTTCTTGGAGGCACTAGGGTGGTCCAGGATGGCATCTTTCCTCTCTGGAATAACAAGGTTGGTTATTATTGGATGAAATCTCTATGCAGAATGACATTAAGATGCAAGTCAGGAACAGGTGGCAGCCAAATCATCTAAGGTGGAAAACTATTTTGTCCAAACTGGGGTCAATAGCTGAATAATCTGTGTGGCATTTGGCAGTTTTGTTTCTCAGCCCACAAATACTATTCACTTTCGAAAAATCGGCACCATTTGAAAGAATTAAATAGGTTTTTCTAACGCACACGATGTATTCCCAAGAAAGATTATTACAGCCAAGTAATTACTAATGAAACTCACAATTTCTTAAAGACTATTGCAAAATTCAAGCGGAAAATTGGCAGAATTAGAAGAGTTAAATTTTTATGGCACAAACAAAGTTGTTAAGCCAAATCTACATATTTTAAGGAATGTACAGACACTGGAAAGGTCGTCCAAAAGCTTAATGTTAGCCTAATTTATCTATTCTAAAACCAGAATTACAGGATGTTTAAGATTATTCTCTTAATGGAAGACCTAAGTGTGTAAATGCTCTAAAATGATAACCTAAATGTTACCTGCAAGTAAAATAAACTGTAAAACTGTTCAAAAGAAGGTTACTTCTAAGTCTGCCTTAGCCTGGAAAGAGCTGAAACACAACTATTGTAAACAAATGTTGCTGGACAGAGTAGACGCTTGCCAAAAACTAAACCTCTAAAATAGAAAAAAAAACTTGATATGAGTATTATTTTAGAGAAATCTTTAAGATTAAGCAATTCAGCCTCAAAGAAAATAGAAACGTTTGCAGGTTTAATTGTGGGGCTTTCAGATTAAAGACCACTGTACTAGGTGGCATGCAGAATGGTTGCAGCGTCATGCTGCGGGACTGTGTTTATAATAGAAAGCGGCTGGACTAAGAAGGCAATAAAGAAGAAGTAGAACACTACTTACAAATACTTTATCTTCATATGTAACTCGAAAAAAATGAATGGAGAAACCTGAACACAATTATCCTGAACATACATCCAAATTACTTTGGGAGTGAATAAAACGTTCCCCTTACAACACTAACACCAGCCTTATTGAAAATCTGAAGAAAATAAAAGCCTGGTGCAAACCATGAAATCCAACTCATTCATATAAACTTTATTAATAAAGCCAAAAACATATGCTTTATGTCAGTGAGAGTTTCTTTCAATCATTTCTCCAGTTGGCCACAGGGGGCCACCAGTGCTCCTCCTCTTCTGGAGCTCCTTCCACCCCAGGTGCGCCTGGTTGGCGCTGATGAGCTGAGCCAGTACAAGAGGAGTGGTGGATCAGCTACTCTTCGCCTGAGTGTTTGTTTACTCCCGGTAAAACCTAGTCTCAGTGCCAATCTCTAGTGTCTCTAGCCTTTTGAATGTTTCTCGTTTTGTCTCCTGTTGTTCCCGTTCTTGAAAAGATTTTTATTTTTTACTTTGTTTTTCCCACGCCTCTAACAACTGTTGTGTTCACCTCAGGTTACCATCATCTCCAGAACTCAAATACACCTCAAGATTCTCTCTGGTTGCCCTCATCCATCTGGTTCCCACTCCTCTTGGCTCAGCTTGGTCTGCCCGCTCCAGTATAACTCCATCAGCTGCACTAACCCACTGGACTACAGCTTCACCGTCTCAGCTAAAAGGAACTCACCACTGACTCCTCCCTGGCGACAACTGTTCACTTCACTTCATTATTCCCTCACCCGTTTGCTGTTACTCACCTTGCCTGTCCTCATCCTCAGTGGTTCCTAGTCTCCCACGTCGTAGACATTTCCAGCTCCCTACCGTTAACTGCCGCCCCGTTGTTTCCCGTTCCTCGCCACTCGTTGCTGTTTCTCGTTCCTCGCCACTCGTTGCTGTTTCCCGTTCCTCACCACTCGCTGCTATTGCCCGTTGCAGTCCACCGCCGGATCCCCTTCCCCTCATCTGCCTAAATAAACATCATTGTAAATATCTCCTGAGGGTTCTCGTTTCATGTGGGTCAGAAGCTTAAATAATATGACACTTTAAACATCCAGCCAGAACAACAACAGGTAAGTTAACCAAACTGCAATAAGAGAATACCATTGGGGAAGCTAAGAAAATAATTGCATTCTTTCTTTTTTTGTTTATAATTGAAAATTAAAGACATTTCTAATGTTTATCAGTAAAAATCTGCTTTAATTACAAACCAGATTCCAAAAAAGCTGGGACAGTAAACAAATTCTGAATAAAAACTGAATGCCATGATGTGGAGATGGCAAATGTCAATATTTTATTCGTAATAGAACATTGATGACAGATCAAAAGTTTAATCTGAGTAAATCTAACAATTTAAAGGAAAAATATGTTGATTCAAAATTTCACAGTGTCAACAAATCCCCAAAAAGTTAGGACAAGTAGCAATAAGTGGCTGGAAAAAGGAAATTGAGCATATAACCAATTAATACTAATTAGGTCAATTGACAACATGATTGGGTATAAAAAGAGCTTCTCAGAGTGTCAATGTCTCTCTGAAGCCAAGATGGTAAGAGGATCACCAATTCCACCATAGTTGCACAGAAAGATAGTGCAGCAATGCCAGAAGTGTGTTACCCAGCGTAGAATAGTAAAGACTTTTAAGTTATCATCGTCAAATGCATAACATCATCAAAAGATTCAGAGAATCTGGAACAGTTGCTGTGCGTAAGGGTCTAGGCTGTAAAACTGTACTGGATGCTCGTGATCTTCGGGCCCTTAAACGTAACTGCACCTCAAACAGGAATGCCACTGTCAAGGAAATAACAAAATGGGCTCAGGAATACTTCCAGAAAGCATTATCCGTGAAAACAATCCACTGTGCCATCCGCCGTTGCCAGCTGAAACTCTACACTGCAAAGAGGAAGCCATTTCTAAGCAAGCTCCAGAAGCTCAGACGTTTGCAATGGGCCAGGGGTCTTTTAAAATGGAGTGTGGCAAAATAGAAGACTGTTCTGTGGTCAGGATTTGAAGTTCTTTATGGAACACTGGGACGCCATGTCATCCGGACCAGAGAGGACAACGATTACCAAAGTTGTTATCAACGCTCCGTTCAGAGCCTGCATCACTGATGGTATGGGGTTGCATGAGTGCTTGTGGCATGGGCAGCTTGCATGTCTGGAAAGGCACCATTAATGCAGAGAACTATGTTCAGGTTCTAGAACAACATATGCTCCCATCTAGACGTCATCTCTTTCAGGGAAGACCCTGCATTTATCAACAAGATAATGCCAGACCACATTCTGCAGCAATCACAACATCATGGTTACGTAGGAGAAGGATCTGGGTACTGAAATGGCCAGCCTGCAGTCCAGATCTTTCACCTATAGAGAACATTTGGCGCATCATAAAGAGGAAGGTGCGACCAATAAGGCCCAAGAAGATTGGACAGCTGCAGGCCTGTATTAAACTTTAATGGGAGAATATTCCTATTTGTAAACTTGAGAAACTGGTCTCCTCTGTCCCCAGACGTCTGTTGAGTGTTGTAAGAAGAAGGGGGGATGCCACATATTGGTAAAAAATGGCCTTGTCCCAACTTTTGGGGGATGTGTTGATGCCATGAAAGTTTGAAACAACATATTTTTCCCTTAAAATGATACATTCTCTCGGTTTAAACTTTGATCTGGGATTTCTGTTCTATTCTGAAATAAAATATTAGATATTGGCACCTCCACATCATTGCATTCAGTTTTTATTCACAATTTGTTTAGTGTCCCAACTTTTTTGGAATCCGGTTTGTACAATTTCTTTTAAAAAAAAAACGTTTAATCATGCTTATGTTTAATCTTTCCTGAGATTCTCTATTGGATTTAAGGTATGACTCTGCAGGTGCTGCTCTAAAAGTTATTATTACTCATATCTAAAAAGAAAAAGCGGGTAAAAACTGTAGACTTAAGTATAAATGACCCTTTATGGATACATTTGATAATGTGCGGATTAGATGCCTTCTGATAACAACAATAATAGTTGTATATTCTATTCATTCCACCCTGAAAAGAATATGTTTAATTTCATTATTAAAAGTTTAAACTAATGAAAATCTTTACACCCACGGTGATTGTTAATTTCTCACCAGTTCTGAAGATCAAAAAATCTAACTTTAGCAGCTGAATCTTAAAACCAACAGATCACACACATGATGCTTTATTATTCACAAAGACTGCCTAAACTTCAAGGTGAGTCATGGTCTATCAGGTACAGAGACCCAAATGTCTATCTGACAGTGCAAAACATCCCCCACTCCCCAGACACAAGTCACCAAGCTATATTTAACATTGAGGTTTCTATATTTGAGGTATAAAAAGACAATGTCTAGTCTTGAACAGATGCGGGCGAACAAAGGTTTTAATATTGTTTTCCATTTGATGACAATATTAACTTCAACAACAGCGTCATTTAAATATAAACTCTGTGTAGGCAACATAAGACAAGTGATAAAAAGACAGCTAGTTGTCAGTTCCTCTTGTGCTTTGATGTTTGAGGACTTAGCATTAGTAATTCTATTGCTGCATGATGAAAAGCTTGAATTATATTTTTGAAGGCCTATGCGAGTGTTTTTTTTTGTGTGTTTTTTTTGTTCCTCCTCAGAATAAGAGCAGTGGATTTGAAAAGGTAAAATGAAAAGGTCTTTGTGTGCTGAGAGTTTTAAGTCATTAAGAAAACATGAAATCCCTATTACTTATTAGCCTGAAGTAAATGGGATTTAAGAGGATTTCAATCCAAACCCTGAATGTTAAGTGAAAGCGTCATCTAAGACTTTCTCTGCGCTTCTATTCAAACCTACACTAAAACATCATTTTTATGTACTGTACAGGAGGCCTAAAACAATAAATGATGGTAATCACTGACCACCTAGCTACATAAATAATCACCTCACCGATTGAGCACATTAAGACCTCAAAGCCCGAACCACAGTAATCCCTTTCGATCTAGTTACAGTGAAGGTTTACATACATTTTGAAACCAATGTTTACAGCATTTAAAGAAAATTTCTGACACTGGCTCTTGAAGGCCCTTTCATCAAGAAAAATTATACCGACTGATACAGATTCTGTGGGAATCCACTCTACTACTCTATTATTACAAAACACTTTCAAAGACTGTTTTGCATTGTCATATTGCTGCTGTCAAATATGTCCTGCCAATTCTCACTTAAAGGGATAGCTTGGGTGTCTTTTCAGTGATGTCATGATCAGTGACAGTTTCCTTCCATCTGGAACCACGATTTATCGGTCTGAGTTCGTAGTGAAATCCTCCGAAACCATCAGATCGGTGAAAGGCTAGTTATTTGATGGACCTTCTCATTTTAGCTGATTTTAGCACCGACTTTCAAGACATAAAATCTGAAAATGTTTTATATTCACACATAAATACACTGCAATATAGCATGTACCCCTGGCTGACAGATGCTTTGTATTCCCAACCAGTTCTGAAGGAGAGTCAGAAATTGAACCCAAAGATAGCAAGATAAATCGACAATACTTTGGGTCGCTGATTCTAAAGAATTTGTCAGGAATAATCTCCTGATTTTAACCAGTATCTCCTAGCTTTAAATTCTTACTTGTCGTCTTTCTCCATTTCATATTTGGTTAACTTGTCCTTCTGATCTTGTCCTTAAGCATAAGTGTGTGTCTTTGTGTTGCTCTGTGGGCGATGGACAATCTGTCTAGATCGCCAACTGACCCAAGCACCTAACCCAAACTAGAGAGAAGGACCAGTTACCTCTGGACAAGTGGATCCAAACAATGAGTTGATGATTGTATTTACAGATTGCAACATCCTACAAATTTACAGGAGGGTATTCCACTGATTCTTAGCTTTTGGAAATTATTTTGCTCAACAAGCAACCTGTAACCGAAATCCAAATGTTCAGTCCAGGACATGGCCAACTAGACTGACTCTTGAAGTTTCTGTCATCATTACTATAATACAGTAGCACATAATTTGTTTGGCTGTGAAAACAGAAACCAATTATCTCTTATGAAAGAAACACAGTGATATATCAATGATATATCATTGCATTCCATGGATTAAAAAAGTTTACCTTTTGAGCTGTTTCAAATTATCTAAAACTGAGGTCAGTCCAGCTAACTACTAACCTTTCTTTGTTTAAAAGTGTCTTGCAGTGTTTGCCGCAATATCTTCCCTCAACAAGAAAGGAAACAATTATAAATAACACAGATCCCTCAGTTTAAGCTGATTTTAGCCAGACGTTTAAAGGAACCCAAACTACAACTAGCTCTATCTGTGCGATACAACACTATTTTACCATATAATCTTACATGGCAATTTTTCAGGCAATGCCATTGTTGCTTTGCAACGTTACAAAAGGTGGAGGCTGTTCTGATAGTAGTTGTCTCAAACAGCCTCTCAGGTAAACCCAAATTTTACTCTCTTTAAAAAAAAAGGAAAATTTGAAGTTCATGAGATTGATTGATAGCAGTTCCTATCGAGCAATCAATGGTCTCTTGTGAAAACATACAACCATTAATATCTATTATTGTAGTGTTGTATCCCATGGATATATTTTCGGTTTGAGTTATTTTAAATAGGTAACAACATCCTAAATAGCAAGCCAGTCCGACTTCTCTCGCTCTTAGTATTTGTTTTCTTTACATTTACTGTGATGACGCCTGAATAATTATGGGTAACTCTCTAATATAATTGCTTCACTGAGCCATCCTTTTAAATATCCAAACTATCCCTTTAAATGCAATACACTTCTGGGTCTGAAACCTGTTTTCATGGAAGAACATTGTACTGATTTTTAAAGAGAACAAACCATCAACACTTACTGCATTCATTAAATATGGCTGTGCAGCTGAGCCCATCTAGCAGGACTGGATCTCAATTTGAGGCTGCACTGACTGTCTCTTAGGACAGAGTATCTTTGAGAAAGCTCTTCGGAAGCTGCTGTGGCACAAAGGGTACAGGAACGGATTGATAGCGGAGTTCAACCACAGGAGCCAGAACGTGATCTCGTACCAGTAGTGTGCTACGCATTCGCCGCCACAGCCGGCGCGGATGATCATAAGCAGAGTGTACGGAGCCCAGCATATCCCAAATATACAGACGATTATAGCCAACGATTTGGCGATCTTTTTGTCTCGAGAAAGGCGCGATCCGGGAGTTCTCCGGCCGGGCGCCATGTAGGAAGCCGTGTGCTGAAACAGCCTGGAGTTTTTTCTGAGAGGAGAGAACTTCTCCCTCTGCACAAAAATATGACTAGTGTCAGGGCACCCACTAGAGGAGGGGGACAGAATGTCATCGTCCTCTATGACCGCCGAGATAGCGGCGGGCTCGCTAGAAGTCACCTTCCGAGTCTTCACAAAAAACACGGACCAGCCACCTCCACCGTCTCTGTTGTTCTTAGGTTTCTTCTGCGGCTTGGGTTCATCCTCAGCACCGCCGTTCCCGCTCTTGTTCCTCCAATGGATGTTAAGGTAAATACTGAGGTTGAAGAAGGCCACCGACACGAACGGGGTGAAGAACTCAAAGGTCGAAGCGCTGAGCAGGAAATACCATGTGAAGTAAAACTCTGCGTAGCACTCGTGGGCCGGTACTATGCTCTGGCCCACGATCACCTCCCAGAATATGATCGCAGGGCCGTAAAGGAGGAAGGCCAGCACCCAGACTGCCACCATCTTCAGCACCGCCTGGCGAGTGATGTTCCTCTGGGCTCTGTATTTAACCTGCAAAGAATAGGGAGAGGCACGAGTGTGACTTTTAGTGATGCCCTCCAAACATAAACCACCCTGCCTCATAATACATCTGTTTGTGACTAACAAACATGCGCAGCTGCTTCAGCACAAACAGCCTAAAAAAAAACAAAAAACACTGGTTTCGTCTTTTTGATGAAGCCCTTATTGTGTTCTGTCAGAGCAAGAGAGAGATGGTGTAAATAAAACCCACTCATGACGCACTTACTCCTTACTCACTGAAGCCAAAAAGAGCAGGGGAATGTTGGGCTGAGAGCCACATTCACTGATGCAATATGGCTGTGAAAGAAACATCTGGTTTCCCCTCGCTCATTCTCTCTGCACTCGCTACATTTAACTTCACCTCCTCTAAGTCTACACTATCATTTAGCAGGGTTCCTCTATTCACTATTCTTCACGTTTTTTTTTGTTCTGGTAGGGTTTTTTTATTTTCTTTTTCAATCAAACGGCCTCACCATATCACAAACAGCTGGATGTGTTTGCCGCGGCTGCTGTTGACGTGGCTAAAGACCAAGTTGTGAAAGAGAAAAAGTGATAATGACACGGCGTCGCTTTGTGATCGACCCCCTAATTGAAGCTGGCCTCGTCCTTGAGTATTCACTACAAAAGCAAAGACACTTCAGCTGTAAATGAAAGAGATAATGCTCCCCGCAGATTCAAAATGAACACTAAGGAGATAAGATTTCATTCCAGCCTTTTGAGAACTGTCAGTCAACACAAGATCAAAATAGCTAAAGGAAGATGCTGTGCTGCGAAATTAAATTATTTATCTGCACGCACAGCGGTGGGTAGTTTGGTTACACTAAAAACCCCTGATTGCTAGAGTGTAAAAATATAAGTTGTAAAGTGGCAAAAGATGCTAATACTACCAGTCATTTCACAGGGTCATTGATGAAAATGCTTGAAAAAAACTCACAAAAGGTATTTTTTTAAATAAACAACATAGCTAATAATAAATAAGCAGGAAAAACAAGCAAACAAAAGGGATGTCAATTTGTTTTTAGTTCCAGAGAATCTTCTCTTTTCCCTTGTTGAAAATTACTTCCACAACCCCTCCCTGCTTCCTGTCCTGACAGTTTTTACACCCACTAAAACTTCACCAAAAATACTTTTTTGACCTCTGGATTAGATAACCGTGACATCATCTGCAAAATCAAACGCTGCATTTCATTTAACGAGTAAACCAGTGTGGCGGCAATCTCAGTAATATCACATACACACACAGAGTGAGAACTGTGTCATTTCATGGCGAACAGGTTTTGCAATATTTACAATTTTAAAATTGGTTTGGGTTTAATCCAGGAGTTGGGTGTGTAAAATTTAGGTTACAGAAAGGGGGATTAAAAATAATCATAAATTTAGCATTTAAAGAGACTGATCACAGGGATTTTTAGAGTGGGACTGTTAAAATTTAATAATCCTACCTACCCAGTTTGACAAACTCTCTTGGTGCCTACATTCATTATGAATCTAGATAATTAATTAAGCTGTAAGAGGAGCCAATTAATAATGTACAACATTTTTTAACAACTGTGAAATAAAAAATAATATATAAAATGACAGTGGCTTATGCAAACAGAATTTAAATTAACCCCTGTAATCTGTGCATTGACTGATCTTGTATGAAGAAATTAATGATAGCTTACAGATAAAATGGGAAAAGGAAGCAGTTTGTCACGAATGACCTTCCTGTTTAAACTTATTCTAAAACCAGAAGGTAAAGCAAATCTGGTTCTCTATAAAGGAAGAGAACCAATAGAAATGTGATTGTTTATAATAAATAATAAATAATATAACATTATTGTAAACTATTATAATCTTGATATTGTAGTTGGTTTAAAAGTGGAAACACCCCTCCATAGTATTGGAACTAGGAAGTCTGGATTTATAACCTAAAAGGAAAGTAATGAGCTGCTCACAATGGGTCCTCACATTTCCTAAATGTGGCTCAACTTCTTACTCATCCAGAGAAATAAAATTACAGTTAATTACACAGACTGAGCTGCAGAGTAGGAAGCACACCGGATTTGAAGGGTGAAAACATATCTGTAACACAAACGCACTCATTAGATGAGCTGGTCGCACAATGCACGTCAAACTGTTGGTGTCTACTGAGAACAGCATGCAACTAATGTGCATTATTGATGCATTTCACTTCATATGAAAAAAATGCCTTTTTGTAAAATTTGTAAATAAAAATAGACCATAAAAATTTCCTGTTCTAAAAATAGGAAATGTTAAAAGATGCTTTAGTAGCAGGAAGCATGCGCTGATATAGGAGATCACTTTAAATCCTCCAACCAGAGGCCTAAAGCAACAGATGGGGGAACAGCAGCACTACATTCTGCTCCAATTAACCAAAATAAAAAATATATAATCACACTGGTGTTTTAATACAAAACAATTTGAATAGAAAAACTAGTCTTTGAAAAAAAAAATATTCTCAGTTTTGAAGCTTCAAACGTTTCAAACCTTGGTATTCTTCCATACAGACAACAACACCCATGTCTACATGTTTGTCTTCCCTACAAGCACGAGTACAACAACTATTATTTGATGGATCATTAAGGATCTGCTTGATCACTAATTAATCGGATCAATCAGATTAGCGAAAATGTGTTCATCACAACACTAAAATGTGCCTTGAAAACAAGCTATGAAAGGACATACTGTCATGATATGAAAAAAAAAACCTCTAAGAGCAAAACTCCAGCAGTCAGTGACATCCTCTTCCACCAGAATCTGCCTTGGGGTGTGACACGTCCTTTGAAACCGACTGAGCTCCGATGTTACTCTCATGTGTGTGTGTGTGTGTGTGTGTGTGTGCGTGCATGTGTGTGTGTGCGCGCGCGCGTGCATGTATGTGTGTGTGTGTGTGTGTGTGTGTGCGTGTAGTAATGAGCATCTTCACAGGCTGTACTTACTGCCCTGGTGACTGAAAGGAAGCGGTCATAACTAATGAGGACAATGTTGAAGACAGAGGCGGAGCAGAGCAAGTAGTCCATCACCAGCCAGACTTTGCACAGACCCTTCCCGAGCATCCACCTGCCGGTCAGGTTGTAGGGGATGTACACTGGGATGCAGAAAGCACCTGGAATACACACATACACAGAGAGAGAGAGAAATTTGCTGCATGATGATTCAACACCTCCAAATCATTAACATTCACACCTGTCCTACAGTCTGGATGTACATGTGACAAATGCATGTTTGAAAAAAAGGTTGGCTCATAAAGTACATATACAAAGGGGACATTTAGTTTAATTTAAAATTAAGGACATATATTTTTCCATTGAGGCTTATAATGACTAAAAATAATGATAAACAACTGATTTCTAGGAAAAACCTCCTACTATAGAACAGACGCGCGCTCGAGGAAATTAAAGAAGCAGCACACCAGAAACCAAAGATGAGCTTCTGATACCAACTTACCCACTAGAAAATCAGAGATGGCCAGGTTGAGGAAGAAGTAGTTGCTCTGGTTCCTCAGCGTTTTATCCACTATGAAAGCCATGATGACCAGCGCGTTCCCCGCCACCACCACGATCACCAGGGTCACCATGAGCACCGACAGGATGACCATCAGGTAGCCGGGCAGCGCGCTCCCAGCCCCGGACACGGCGGGCGTCAGGCCGGCGCTGGAGTTGGACTCCGGCAGGAGAGCGCCCATAGTTACAGCGGAGCTGCTGTCATTGCGCCGCAGGTCCCAGAGTTGCGCTCCACTTTGATGCGCAGCAGGCTGGAGACCAGGCACGGGATGAACTCCTCAAATATCCCATTTTTCTATCCCGTTTTTTTAATGTTTTTTTCCCCCCTGAATGGAATAAATAAAAGACTCCCTTTTCTAAAACATGTTTATTTCTTTTTTTCTAAAACATGTTTATTTCTTTTTATATTTGATTATAAGCATATAGCCGCTGTAGATCCACCTGGTGTTCTGTTGCTCCCTGACTCCCAGTCATCACTGGGAACTGCTGCTGGGTGTGCTGGTGAGCGCTCAGCTGATTTTGTCACCAGAGTCAAGCCAGCCAACAAGGAGGAAGCTGGTATCCTCTCACAGTGTCTGAATAAAAGTCCCCACTGCAGTAACGCTGGTAAACTGAGGCAGAAAATATCTTATTAAAGCAGAACGTCAGCGCAAGCTTTTTACTTTCAATTTCTCTTACACACGAACATTTGATTAAAAACAAAACAAAAAACACTGGACACTTAGTTTGGATTCAAGTGATGGGATTATTTTTGGCTTTTAGTTTGAAGACATGATGATTTCCGGTGTTTCCTCAGGTTGTTTAACAAACACATCTGCAAGCATCGTAATACAAAAATACACTTGTTACAGTTCCCTGAAAGAAAGAAAAAAACATTAAATAAACATTTATATAGAACAATTTAAAGACAATATGGCATTCAGAAATAAATAGATTACTAAAATGGCAAGAGATTTAGGCACCGGCCTATTTTTCAGTAAATCCTTTTATTTTATTTTTTGGTGCTCCATTTAATTGAGCAAATTTTTAAACCATTTAACCACAGAAATACTTATTTAAAATCTTTATTAAAGGTGGACAATTAGTTTCACTTGTCTTGCTATTTAAATGCAAAAATGAAATATTCTTAATTGATACTGATAATAGCTCAAATGTACAAGGATATTTTTTTTTTTGAAATTATAGTAAACTTAAAACTGCGAAGGAGGTTTACGCTTAAAGAGGGACACAACATTAAACATGCAGTCTAGAGTTTAATGGTTTTGATCAAAACATATCCAGGTATTAGAATGGCCTAGTTATCGTCTCAAGGCACTTTACAAGAAAATCAATTAAAATCATAGAAACATCATAAACAAATCAGTTTGAAAAAGTTTCCAATCTAAGGAACCCCAGCAGATTACATAGAGTGATTGACTTGCAGCATTCACTCCTCTGGAATCAGCAGACCGAAACAATGGCTTGTGATGTCGTTGACTTTACAGCAATCCTTCATGCATGTAGCGACAGTGGAGAGGAAAAACTCCCCTTTAACAGGAAGAAACCTCAAGCAAAACCAGGCGCAGTACAAGCAGCCATCTGCCACGACTGACTGGGGGTTTGAAAAGACAGAAAACTAAAATAGATGCACAGGATACTGAAAAAAAAGAGTTTATAGCAGTAGTTTTAGAGCGTCGCTGTGAGCATCTCAGCCCATGTTCTCATCAAGAAGCTGTCTAAACTAACAGAACGTCAGACCAGGTGTGGCTACTATGGAGAAAAGAACACTAAGAGAAAACAAAAGGTTAACAAGGTTGAAAATAACGGTAACTAAAGGTAACGGTAACTATAAGAAGATTCTCCATAAAGAACCAGATGTATGTTGGAGCAGTTCCCATCTAAAACGTCAGACTCAACAGTCCCAGTATAATGCATTACGGTAAATTCTTCATGAGGTTAAGACAATCACTCAACTGTGTTATATGAACTTTGCATTACACTTCTCAGAAGGCAATGTTTAAATGAAGAAAATCCCATATTGATCTAATACTCATCAGAATAGAAAGATGCAAAAAACTAAAAAAACTAACTCCATCAGAATGTCAGACAGCAGAAGTATTCTGGCTCAGCAATGACCAAGTGGCCGTGTCTGACGCAAAGGCCTCCACAGGAAGGTGGCAACTGTCACAGCACATGACAAAGTGAAATGAAAAGAACCAAAATGGTCCTCTAGAGAAAACAAATGGTCAAATGTTGACAGAGGTTTCTTTTAACACTCACTGTACGTCTGCTGGGTTACATTTTGTTCTCCGATTTTTCCACGTTGCACTGGAGTTCAAAAATACATCATTTATAAATTAAAATAGAGATATATCAAGTTTATACAAAGGACAAATATTTACAGAGTGTATATCTACAGATTACTTTAGATGATCTCATTAATCTCCACTTATGGGTCAAAATCCGGGTTGATTGGGACTGTTATATCAATGTTTGGGTTGTTCATTTGCCAACTTTCTTTTTAAGACCGACCATGGATTTGCTGTAGAATGCAGATGTGGAAAGCGCTCTAGTCATCACACCTGAAATGTTCACAGTTTATCCTGAGGTACTTAGTTATGACTTTGCTTTCTGCTCAGTCAGGCTCATCTCTAGTGATTTCGATCATTAAACAAAGTCAATCCCCACTACACTGTTTTAAGTCAGAAATCTGACCAAGTCCACATACTAGTAAGACCTCATAAAAGAAGGACATCTGTGTGGTAGATCTTTGCAGCTTCCTGACATCCATTTGATGTACAAATGCTTTCACTTCATCGTCTGTTCAGACATTCACATTTGACTGCTGTCATTTCTAAGCAAGCTCTGTACTGGTGTGAACCCTGCCCTATGCAGTTGAATCAGGAAACATCATTGCACTTCCCCCCCCCCGTTAATCAATGATTCAGACGCCATCTTACTAGTTGCAACGACAACGACAATGAGATTTTCCTTACACGCTGCAATAGTTGACTAACCAAAAATTTTATGCGGACATTCTGCCTTTCTTCCCCGTCACCTGTAAAACGCAGCTAATCATAAAATCTCCAAAACAAGGCAGCAAGTTCATGTTGATATTATTGGAGTTCTTATTTGTTTAAGATAACGAACGGCTTTCTTTTACATGTTCTATTAAGATTATTGTTGAACGCTAGAACGAGTGCAAATTGCCACCATTACAGCAGTATGTTTTTTTTCTGTCTTTTTATAGACATAAGCCCTGTTGAAAAAAAATTAAATGAAATGTAATTTACGTTTATAGCGCCATTTTGAGGCACTTCACATAAAAAAACCGTCCATTCGATCCAATCATGAAGACTTTCCTAATGTTTCTGTTTAAACAATATGGTGTTGCTGAACCTAGACCTGACCAACAGATCAACCCCAGATTAAACCACCATACCCTATTAGCTGGTACTGTAAGCACGTGGCCTGAAATCTCTTCATCTGACTCTCTTCTTACTCTGGTGACCCCATCAATCTGAAACAGGGGAAACTTGGACTGCATGGCCTTCTAAAGCTCTAATGTCCAGTCTTCATGGTCTCTTGAACATTAAAGCAGTTAATTTTCTCTGGTCCGCCTCAATAATAAAGTTGTTTTTTTTTGTCTGCAGAGCTGTTCCCTCCTAATACTGTGAGTTTCATTTATTTATTCATTTATTTTGCAAATGTAAAAATGGTCTTACATTCATTAATGAACACAGCCCGGATTTCTAATATTGTTTTTATTCCATTTGGTTTAGTGATGGTTGACTATAACTTATAATTTAAATGTGACTACATTTCGTATATATACTTTTTTTATAGACGCTTTTAGAGAAGTTTTCTCTGGTTGATCCTAATGATTTCACACTTCGTAAACAGACTGGCATCTTCTCCATGACATTAAGATGTTTCCTCTGATATTTTTTTGAACGATACGTGTGCTAAACATTGGATAAGCTGGAGTTAACTTACCGGTCAGGTAAATGATAATCACCCATAAAATAACTTTCTAATAGAAGGGTCATCCTTTTTTTTTCTGCTTAGCGAAATCCAAATTTTTTCCCCCAGGCTGGGTATTAGTTTTTCGCTAATCCTGTAAATATTGACAACTTTGGGCTTCCATACTTACAAGTTTTAGCCGGAAATTTACTTGTACTGTACAGAGCTACAGCACATGCATATTACTTCACAAAAAAAAAACTAATCTTTCTTCCAGGATGTCAGTTTCTCCAATAAGCGTCACCCCATCAGCAGCAGGAAGTGTAAGGGTGAAATGTGTAACCCTACGAGACTAATTATTCTCCTCAGTTTTGAATATGAATATGAGATCACTACAAGTCTATAAAAAATGATTATGGGTTGAGATGATTGGGTAAATCCAATCATCTCACATTAAAGTGTGATGTGACCCAATCACTAAAGTGTGATGACAGCTTGTCAGAGATATAGAAATCTCTAAGTGAATTAGCTGTTATTGCTCCTAATGGCTGAAATCCAGCGTGTCGCATGGGTCTTATCATTTAAATGAAATGTCAGTCTGCAACATTTCCTTGTTCTTGCACCCAGACACCAAAACCCATACAGAAGCAAATGTTTTAGTGACAAAAAAACATTACTCTGATTAAAACCTATCTCTCAAACTCTTAAGGTATCTTCAAGAAAGTTGCTCTGCTTAGCCTTAATATGCAGGATGGGATGGAGTGTCACCAGCATGGAGCCGAGGGGGACAAGAGATGAGGCAAAGCCCCCGGAGGAGCCAAAGTGAAGTAAATGCTCCGAGAGGATGAGGAACTATGAAAAGTTGAATATTTAACAGGCATCATGCGGATGTCAGATGCAGATGGGGAAATTTGGCATATGAATAATGTGAGCGTGTGTGTGTTTGTGAGGCCGTTTGTAGCCGGGGTGAAACTTCATTTTTTTGAGCAGTGATGTGTATCAGAACATTTCTGTAAAATTCTGGATTAACTGAGTGTGAAATTTGGTTAAGTCACAGATTCGGATACAAGACTATAAAGTTGAACTTTTGGAAAGAGAGTGAACGGAAAAAGAAAAACTCCATTTTGAGGTCTTTTTATTTTAATTGAACATGCTCAGCTGTAAACACTTCACTGAGGACTCTTGGGTAAACAATATATTTTTTATAAAAGTAAGATTTGTTTCACATGGCATGTTAAAACCAGAAACACACCAAGTAGTCTGTGTAATGTTATGCGTAGGTTTAAAAATCTGAACTGAGTTGAGTGAGTTTATGTTTCCCCCATCCTATCCCAGACCATCATTTGCCTTACTTGGTAAACTGAGTCCACTTGTATAGCATATCATCTCAGTATAAACACAGCTGTTTTTTTTAAAGGCCTAAAAGGTTTTCTAGAGAACATAAGTGAACAAATAACACCATGAAAACTTGTTTGGGACACGGTAGGACACACCTAACTCAGACTCTAGCCCCAACTAAATACCTTGTTTCTCTCTTTGCTAGTTACACATTGACCCAAGTACAACTCTTTTAATCCTTTTGCCCAAAACAGTGAAGAGGAAACAGCAAACATTTGCAAACAGGTTGTTTATTCAGAGAAAAAGTAAAGCTGAACTTTTGGGCCGGCATCATGGAAAATACATATCTCTCTAAACAAGCACACAATCCCTGCTGAAACACGATTGTGGTAGTATGGTGCTGTGGGGATGCCTTTTTTATATAGTAGGTACAGCAAAGTAGGTGCGATACACTACTTTGTGGTAGCATAACAAATAAATCTTCAATTCAAGTTCTTAAACTTTGTGGTTTAAATGTGAACAGTTCGAAGGTATTTAAATGCATTTACAAGGTAAATTCATTAAAAAATTAAAGAAGAATCTTATTGTGACAATTATTGGGCTAAATAGGTGAACACAATTCCCTGACAACACTAAGTTGACAAAAGGAGGCTTTAATGTATTAACAAATGCTTTTTTTTTACTCTTCTGAACTTCACTTTGTCTTCTTGCTTTTTGGTCTTTTGCTCTTTCCTCCCAACTTGCAGACCTCGTCCTGTGAAACGAGAGGACAGAATTAGAGAATGAACCGACTAATGATTATTTTTGCTTTGGTGCTCCATTTAACTGTTCCAAAGCTTTTCTCTTGCAAGATATTTGAGTGCCGCTTTGTAGCTCCTGACAGGCTCTGTAGCCCAAACTCCCGCTGTGTGTGCAAATGTGCAAATTACAATGTGGTGATTGACATGCACCATACTGTTCTAATGTATTCCAATAACTGCAACAAACTAAACATTGCATGTCTAAATATTCTTATCAAACATTCCCCCCCTTGCTACACCAGCGTCAAACCGGTTTCCCTGGCTGCGGGTCTCTTGACAGCGCCGTTGCATACGGCAGGGTGAAGGATAAGTCCCACAATCTCAAATTCTTGAACATCAGTGTAACGTTTCATAACCCACAAAGCCTTTGTAAAAGTTTGAAATACTACCTTCTGTTTTTTTAAACTCCTCAGTTGATTTATTGGGACTTAGTTGCAGCAAAATAACTATCAGCAATCTTTTGCTCTTCAGGTGTACAAATGGCAGTCCAGCTTGTTTTCTGAAAGATATTTTTCTTTTTTTTGCCACCTAGTTTTCTGTTCAGGTGCCAAGAAATTTCATCCTGCTTTGGCAAAGCTCTTTGACAAGAGAAGGAGGAAAAAGATGGTATTAATAAAGGTTGCAATCAGTAAGATCTATCTTGAAATTAAACTGTTGCAGCTTCAAGGATAATCATGTGTTCTGCGTCTTTTCTTGAATAAACTATTTGCCCAGATTCTTGGTTGGCCACTTTTTTTTTATCGGTCTCACCCTGCTCCTAATTGGGTCTCTGCAACAACCTTCGCCCACGGTGAAAAATCCCTCACTCTGGGGATGTCAGGATGGCCAAGGGGGTCAAAATGCAAAAAAAAAAATAAAATAAAATAAAATAAGAGTTTTACCCAGAAGCATTAGCAGTGTTTCACTTTTGTATATATATCCACTTTGTGTCTGAATCTTAAAAGGATAAAAAACAAATAATTTATTGCATATATTTCAAAATAAATATTAATAATTATCCCCAGAGAAGGGAATTTATCTTTGCCGTCTGTACGGCCATTAGAAAGAAGAAGCAGAAGCTCTTCACAGCGACTGAAAACATTGGAATTAAACGTATTTGAGACAATCATATTTCCCTCATGATAATTTGCAACCACTTAAATCATCAACTGATTTTTTTTCCCTTTTTGCCACCGCCAAATTGTGTTGTATTGTTAATGAACGACAGAGCACATAAAAATGCATCCAAATCCGCCTCATGTCGATGATATGACACCCTTGCAGATGCATTTTTAATGTATCACAGCTTCTCAGATTTGCTGGTTTAGGAAGAGATTCATCACCTTAGCAACAGAAGTGTTTTACAGATTTTAATCAAGTTTATTGGTGTTTTATGTAATAATCCATCATACAGCAACTGAAAACTAAAATCTATTACCTGTGAAAATTTAAATTGCTAAAAGAATGCTGTGTCCTGTATTCAATCCCATTTACTCTGATAGCCCAAAACCAGAATCCAGTGCAGCATTGTGTGTGTAGTTTAATCTCAGAATAAATCAAGGTGTTATTAGAAAGCCTCAGAAGTTTATTAAAAAACATGAATGTCCAGGCAAAGAGAGCATATCAAAGGATCTGTCAAAAGGCCCATTGTAACTCTGGAGGAGCTGAAGAGATCCCCAGCTCAGAGGGGAGAATCCAATAGTTACGCACTCCACAAATCTTGCCTTCACATAGAAGAGTACAAAAAATAAAATAAAAATACGGGCACATGCAAAATACTAAGTTTAGTATACATAATAAGCCATCCACATATTAAAACATAGCAGTGGTAGCATCAGGCTATTGAAAAGCATTTCTTGAGCAGAATAAGGGTATCTGATGACACCTCCAGCAGAATGACTCGAAAAATAACCAGAGCAACGATTGAATGGTCTATATTGAACTCTATGTTTTAGAAAAGCAAAACGTTCAGAGCTACAGGCACTTGGGTATCAAAGGAAAAGCGTGAAAATTGATGTCCAAAAATGGATTCCACCCGTTCTGAGTACGGTTGAGCTATTTTGCTCAACCGTTCTCAGAATAGTAGGCATATGATTTGGTCTGTAGATGTACAAAACTGGAACAGATATACTGAAAATAAAACAAAAAGAAAAAATGATAATACTAGTCTTGACATTGGAGATGAGGGGCTATACTTTTTAGATTTCTAGCAAGTTAATTACATTTTGTCTTAAACTTCACAATTATGTTCTGATTCTTGATGTAGCCTAACGGTCATGATTTTGGTTTGTGGGAGGAAGCCGGAGAAACTCCTTGCAGAAAGACCCAAGATGGAATTGAACCCAGAGCCTTCTTGCTGCATGGCAACAGTGCTACCCACCGCACCACTGTGCAGCCTTATGATAAAATAAATACCAATAAATTACATTTTTCAAAAAAGTTGAAAAAACGGTTTAGGGGTTATTCATACTTCGGCCAACTACTGTAAATGGATGTCTTTTAGTTGTCGGTTCAATGATTAAAAACCATTTTTTGTCCTGCAGAGTAATGACACATCACTTCAACCGTTTTGTTATGCAGAGAATCTGTTGCTGTAGCACTTACCACAAAACAACCCAGACACATCTGCAAGCTGTTTGTTAGTCAGACTTTTTTTTTTTTTACTATGCAAGAAACATAAACCCAAACAGATCTATTTAAGTAAAGAAGGGACACATCAGATATTGCCAATAGTGATAATTAGGACTGGAACTATGATTAATCTAGCAGCACATGCTAACAGCACAAAAACAAATCTTGGTCTCATTGGGTCCTTATTAACTCTGCCGATGTTATATAGCTGAAGCTGTCTTTTATCAAGATTTGCATTAGCATAATTGAACTGCCTCTTTGACCTTCTCAACAGCTTTCAACAGACTTTTGATGGCCTGTTCTAACTACAGTTTCATTTTGGAAGAACAATTAGTATAAATCTCTCATGAGTTCTCCGCAGACCCAGCAAGCGTGAATCGGTTGTCACAGAGTCTGTGTTTGAAGTCCGAGGGGGACTAAACTTTGGCTCTCAGAAGGGGACAGAAATCAAGCACTCGTTTGTAAAACGAGTTAATGAGGTTCTCAGGGAAGACAATTTTAGAGCGGCTTTGTGGCGCATTTATAGTTCAGGTGGTAGATGCTCCTCGGAACCAGTAACGTCACAGTGAATCTGATCTGATCACAGGTGTGAAAGGTGAAGAAAGCTTTAAAAAATAATGTTACAACTTGTAGCCATCTGAATGTTTTAAAGTAAGGCACATGTGTTGCCAGGAAAGTTACATTTGTAAAAAGCAGCAAACTGAAAATGTTTTGGAAATTAAACCTTTCAAATAAGCTCATTTGTTCAGTTGAAATAAGAAATTACCATCAACTTTGTACCAACATGATGGCTATCTTATGCTATTTTCCCTTTAACTTAGCCCAGAGATTTTCCCTAGGATTTAGTTGAAGGATCTGATTCCACATCTATGGCTGAAGAGTGTTGTTTTTTTAGCCTATCACCACAATGGATGAGGGGAACCCTAGGAGGGTTGATAAAACAGATCCATGCCCAACCGTCTACCAGTTCTCACTATCACAGCAACTGAGTTAAAAGCCTTAAAACGGTTACATGCAGCTTCACCAAACAATTTGAAGACCTGCCTACACTGAGGATAGAGGGACCAGAACATAGTCTCAGTAAGACAGATGCATGCATTAAAGGTTGCCCCTTGCATTAAATAATCAAGAACTGTCTTACCCATCAGACCTGAGTCGGGAATGTTGGGCCATATTTTTATGACCAAATTGCATCTCCCAGCATTTATTGTGTTGAAAAATACTTCTATTGATTTTACTCATGTCATAGTTACTCGACTTGGGACAACTTTTGAATTTTCCCCTTTGGACACATATCCAAAAAGAAACATCAAAGATTATGATAAAAGTAAGCAAACACCTTTTCTGTGCATAACAAGATTCACTCTCCTCATATCAAATGCTTAAAAATGAAAATAATTGCTAGACATACTGCCTCATTGATTTAGTTAACATATGCTACAACTGGAAAAGCACCAAAATGATCACCTTAAACGTGAAAAAAGTATAAGCGATAACTATTTTCTGAGCTTTTTTTACCCTTTGTTAAAGGGCATTATCTTATTTCTAGCCCAATGCTTAGATAGGCTAAAAGAAAGAAAGGACTTTCTAGATTGCATGAAAAACAAAGGTAAAAAAAAAACATATCTATTTTTTTTATTAATTCAAAAATGTACAACAAATGTAGAAATCATTTAGGAAATGAATAATTTCAGGTGCCAATAAATTTGAGTAATGTAAAACACAAAAATAATTAATAGGTCCATATTGATTAAACTGAATAGTAGATGTTTAATCAAAATTTCAATCAAAAAAAAATTTACTGTTTTCATAGAAAACATAAACTTGCCAGTTAAGTTACTATAATTAGTTCTAGATACCTTCAATTATGTTACCTGGAAGTTAAATGAAATCCAACAAAAAAAGAAGCACTAAAAATGCTGACAAAAGGGTCCCTTGAGTGTCTCACCATGTAGGCGACATATCCTTCCTCCAACAGGATGCTTCTGGCGCAGTTGTTGATGTGCTTGAAGCGATCGGGGCCGAGCAAAATGCCGCCGTACCACCGGGACACAACCACCATGACATTCCGCACGTCCAGAATCTGCGAGACAAATAGGAAGCGAAATGACTGCGACTTTCAGATAAACCGACACATCACCTCACTCTGACAGCTGAATGTTTCACACCACATCTAACATTGTGGATAAATCTGTAATAAACGTTTAAGCCCCAGCTGACAATCTGAGGCTGGGGCTCTGACAATCCAACTGACAGGGATGTCTCATATTGTCATGATTCTGACTTTAACGTTAGGCTCTAGGAGAAAATACCTATTTAGAATAACAGGTTTCAATTCAGCCGACCATTTTCATTTTCCCATTATTTATAACAGTAATTGATCCAAAACATTTTTTACTCAACCGGTAACTTGTTTTAAACTACTGAAAGATGACGCTGTCGTCACAGAACACTGCCAACACAAAGAAAAACTGGGATCTGTGATTTACAGGGACCCATACACATCTGGTTGAAATCATGCCCGCCTGAATCAGATCCATCCTTATTCATATCTGAATACGTTCACATTCACTTGGCACAAACCTAAGGGAGGAAACGGGTGGAAGAGCTCGAAAGAGCAATGAGATCGAAGAAAACAAACCTAAGAAAAGATCTTCAGAGTGCCACAAGCAGATAATTAACGGGAAAGATGAGCCAGGAGGCCGGATATCATCAGGTCAGTACAGCAGAAAGATCAGATGGCGATAAAGATGAGATAGTTCATGTTATTTCCTGGTTTTATATGTGCTAGTGTTAGGAAAAAAGTAAAAAAGAAGAAGGTCAGGGATGCGAGTCACTGGCTTGAAAGTGACTGTAATTAATTATTTTAGCAGTAGGCACTGTTGTTTTATCTGCCAAGGAACCAGAAACCACCATAAATGGGCGACAGTGAAAAGCTTTGAAATACCGAAACAATGATCGCACAAAATTGTTACTGGGAGCAAACTAATCAAATGGAGTCCCTGAGACTATAAAGACCACGAGAACAATTTAAAAAATTAGCATTTTAATGACAGAAATTGAAGTTTCAATTAAGGTCTGGTTTAGAACCACAAAGTTGCTGATGGTTCTTCCTCATTATCATATGCATTGGAATATTGACACTTTTCTCTTGAGAAATTATCCTGCTTAGCTGATTAGTCAGTCGCTCAATTGTACATATTCGCCAAGGGTCCAGTACTGCTAGATTGCCTAAGTAGACAGAAATATGCATATTCTGGTGGGAAGTTTGATAAATTGTAGAATCTGAACAACATTCTGCATCGATCAAAGTTTTAATAGCCACGATTGACTCTGTTTAACATGCTGTTGACGGGCATTTCCAAAGCCACCAATTATACTGTAAGGAGCGCAATTTATGTTTCTTGGTGCTGATTGGCGGTGCCCCCAATACATGAGGAAGGCTGTAGACACAAGCTTCTGTAAGAGTGCTAAGATGCCATTGTGTGTATTAAGGCACATAAAGTCAGTGTGTACACTAATAAAATAGACAGTGACGTGTTTTTTAAGGGTTTTTTCAGGTATTCCCAGATTTTAGGTATTTGCAGATGGTTGTAGTCCATAACCTCTGCAAACAATATTGATTCACTGCATTCATTTTTAATTAATTTATATGCATGGCTCTTTTTGCTTGTCCCACTTTGACAATCCCTCATGCCACCCCTCAATATATCACAACAGCATAACAAAACTCCCCAGATCCAGTCCCTACATTCCATTTTGGTGTCCAACCACAAAAATTGTCAGCGGTTATTGGTTTGCCATACCTTCCAAACTCCCTGGAGACAGATTTAAGAAATGTCAGAACTGATTTGAATCCGATCTGACTTATAAATGTATTGGTGGAAGCACAACAAAAGGGATATCTAATGTGAAGCGAACCCCTTGCCAAATTTTGTGAATTCCTCTAGGGTGCCGTCTCTGGGATAACTTCTTCATTTTGCTTGCCATGCTCTCCTTTCCAACCTCTAATTTCTGCTCTTTAGCGGCAAAAATGCTCCACTGTGTTTACCATCTAATCGCTAATTCTACCTGGCGTTTGAGTGTTTGGCAGGAGGCAGATTACAGCTGGTTTTCAGGGCTTGTGTATGATAATGAGGCACATGAGAGCAGCGAACCTGAGATGAAACATTGCTCCAATACAAAACAAACAGCCTGAAAGGAGATACTGAACTGCTCTAAAAAAAAAAAACTCCAGCTTTTGTGTGTCTTTTAAATTCATTTTTGTATTCTTTAGTATTATATCTGCTGGGAATTTCCAGTTTTTCCAAGATCGTTTTACAGTATTTAATCATGTGTTAGGATTGAGCAGCTTGATTCATCTGAATTCAGCGCAGCAGATCCCAGACTCTGCACAGTAAAAGCCAATCCATTATTTCACAGGGATTTCTATCTGTAGCAGGGTCCCACTGGCGCAGACGGCTACTGTCACCTCCAGATTGAGTATGAGCTTTAAAGAGAGTCACGGACCTCATCTGGAAGAGGCCTGACACCACGCAGCACCTGCTGGTAATGAGAATGACAGAACCACTCCGAGTCACCGCTGAGCCTTCATTACGGCAGAAACGTTTTGTTTTGTCACAAACCTCGCACTGGCTTTCGCTCAACATTACAGGGAAACAAAACGTGTGAGGACAATTGGACGTTTCGGCGCGATGTGGGAGTGTGTGTGAATCACGGTGCCATCTGACAGCGAAGCCCGGTGACAAGTGCTTGTTTGATATCAGAAATAGAGGGACTAATAACATAGACAAAACTGATGTGAGGAAAGTTCAGGGCCAAAGAAACTTTGGTTAATGTCTCTGCGTTGGTGTTTAAAATTGCATTCATTCAACTTCTCTGGAAGCCCAAACACAGAGCTGAGCTGATAGTTGGTCAACATAATCCGTTGTGATTTGCACTGAATATCCTTTATTAATAGGAAATACGGGACATCCAAAGTTAAACCTATTAAATATTATAAAGACATGAGTTTTGATTTAACTGGGCTTCATTTGACTTCTGAATGGGGGAGAAATTTTTTTAGATAACAAACAAACATTTCCTGAAACCTCATTCAGTAGCATTTTGTTTTAAGTTTTAACTTCTATTTGACGCGAGAAAAATGTAAATATAACAGCGTAAATTTTAAAACTAATTAAACCTGACAATTTTCAACACATTTTCATAAAAACTTGCAAGGGGGCCACAACTAAAATTAGACAATGTAAAACAAAAATAATAATAATACCACACCTGGTGAAATATGTCAAAAATAACTAGACAGTATGGAAACATATACTTTCAGGTGAATTTCAAGGTGCTGATGGAGAGAAAAGAAAATGTCAGTAAGGCTGAGTCTTTCAGAAGTGAGGACAAGGACGGATTCTTCGCTCTGTCAACACTGCACAGGTGGTTAGAACCTCAAAATATCAAGGGAAATACTTCATTAAAAACTTAAAATTATACACATTCATAATTTATAGTAGAAACTATAAACAACTGATTTTATAAATATATTATGAACTCAATCAAAACCCAATATATTCCGCTTTGTTCTTGCCCTCCTCCTGTTCATAACCAAAGAGATGCCAAGACTTCTCCTTGGCAGCTAGACAAAGAGATTTCCACTCCCAACACAACCTGAAGTAGGGTTGCAGAATTATAGAAAGATACATATAATTTTGATCATGATTATTGCCATCAATATTAAAACAATTATCTTAAGGAATTACTAATCGAGTCTGGACAAGCACTGGAACTACTGCCCTCAAAACCTTGAACACAACATTGTTACTGATCATTTCTGTTGAAATTTTCATTCAGTGTTTATAAAAAGAGAAAAATAAGGTATTAAGAAATCTTGCTTTCTAAAGAAAAAAGGAAGAAAAGAAAGTTACGATAAGTTACAAAATATATTAAAATAAAAAGGTATTAATTAATTATAGGTTCACTAACTAAACTATGAACAGTCAAAATGATACTCAAACAAATTTGCTCACATCTTTGTGCAGATTTTGAAATCTATCATTATATTATATTAGGTATTAGATCACTTATGGTGTAAATTTAAGGTAGTTTCACAGAATTTTTTTACAAAATGGTTCAAATATACCAATAGTAACAACTCCTGCACATTGTGTGTTTTTGAGTTGGATCTCTCTCTGATTGTATGGAGGTATAAGCCAAGGCACAACTTAGGTGTGTTTGCTTCAATTTTCTATTAGAAACGCATCCTGTGCTCAACGACATGGCACATTTTTTTATTTCCACACTACCAAAATCACCAGGAATAATGATGCTTTGTTGAGCGCTGTCATTTTGGATGGGTCTTTTGAACAGCCTCTGGAAAAACTTTTGTATGGGAAATAAATCACAGACAAAATACCACAGCTGCCATCGGGCTCCCTGTCACTGGACCTTGGAATGTCGACGCCACAGCAGTGAATCAACGACCTCTCATCACAGAGGATTTGTGCAAACTGAAAAGACACAGTATGAGAATGCTTTGCATAGTTTAAATCCAGAGAACATATCCTTTAGAGCCTTTCTAACGTCTGCTTGATTTAAATGTCACAGTAACCGATCATATTATGGTAATTCATCAATTTCTTTTATTTCTCTGTATTTTTTTCTTTAACACTTTTACACAGCATGTTCCCAGCAGACTGTATCATAGTTTGGGTGAGACAATCATATTGTCCACGCCTTAAATTGCACCAATTTTCCACAATAAATAAAGAATGCAATGAGTTATGGTAAAATTACCTTTAAAAGGCTGAGGCTCCAAATTATCTTGTATATTCATGTTGGGGTGCACAGAACTGGGTCCCAGCTGAGGAAGCTTGAAATGATGCCAGCCGGCATCAAGTCAATCACATTTTACAGCAGCTATAAGTTGTGGTTAGTAGATAATACAGGAAACTTAACCAAAGAAAGAATAAATGGAATCTAAAAATCCCTCAAATGCATGTTTAGGATTTAGACTAGGCTCGGTCATCTCCAATCTTTGAGCTCTGTTTTTCTAAACCTTTTCCATGTCTTCCTGGTCCAACACACTTCAATCAAAAGGCTTCCTCTGCATTTAGCGAAAATGTACACGGTTAATTAGCTAATCACTTGAAACAGCAGACAAACATTTAAAAGTCCTCGCAAACCAGCTCTCGGAGACTGGAGCTAAAACATCTGTTTTAGACTTTTATACTTTAGACTTTTATGCTATTAACCAGATGGATTTAAAAAAACGCTTTATATGATCAATGCAAAGATACATCATAGAGCTTTGTAAAGTATTCATGCTACAAAAAATTTCTTTCTATATATCACATTAAAACTGGATTTGGTAATATTACTTACAGATATACTGGAAATAGTGTTTTCATTGGTAATGCTACTAATGACAGCCATGGGTATCAATACTCGGCCCGATGTTCTATATTGGTGCAGCCCTAATGTTTTGCTTTAAATAATCTGAAAACTGAGGTTGTGAGACTGATTTTATTTTTTTTTGTACAAGTTATCCTTGCAGAATAGCTCACAATGATTCACACGAAGGTGTTCAGGATGATGTGTGGCGTTCGTTTTCAACAACACTGTCCTTTTGCACAGAACCGTAAAAGTTTCATTCTGGTATCCCTTGAAAAATGCATCAGATTCCACACATTTGCTGTGTCTCCCACATGCCTCTTGGATCTGGGAAACAGGAGATTTTATGGCTGTGCTTATTGCACTCCTACGTAAAAGCCTAACCCTGTAGATTTCACCTAATTTCTCTCCCCTGACCTGTGTATTGGGGCCATCGGTCTGTATGATGCTGTTTGTTTGCTAACATTAAAAACTGGATTTATACGGAGGCTAAATTAAATACCAGTGGACCTTATTTCTGATTTAGGCATTTTTCAAGATAAATCGTTGCAGTACATTTTTTAAATAGTTTAAGATTTAAAAAAATGTGAATACAAACCTTTGCAAAGCATTTTTCTGTACATAAGATTTGTTAGACCACGTATCAGATGGTATGAGAACTTCTAAAACGGATGATCTTTTCCTTCCACTTCATAATTACGAGCTGCATTTTGATCGACCCTCTCATTTTATGAGAGGGTTGATCAGACTAAGACATTGAAGATTGAGGACGGAATCTGAAGAGGTTCTGGGGGTGTGAATATTTTTGCAAAGTTGTGCATGTGTGAACATGCTCAGAATCCGATGGAAAAGACTAAATGTAGATGCAACCGTTAAAAGCCTTTAATGCGTTTAAGACTATCATGATAAAATCGTGACAAATGAGAAACTAGAGGTTTATTCTAAAGTAATATTAGTAGACCTTACTTTGACTACTAACATATTTTTGGGTGCAAATTTGACAGATTTTCTTTTTCAATAAGTGAGCTCCTCTGTATTTCTTTGACCTAAAAAAAAAAAATCAGACAGCGCCAATTATCTTTTGTATTTAGGACACATCTGCATGTTTGCTTGTGAAGAGGGAGCACAGACCTGAAACTGGAGCAACTAAATCTAATTTTGTCATTATAACATTTATTATTCACACTGTATCATTCTGGCTGTCATGTTGTATAAAAGTAAAAAAAAAAAAAAACTGGCCTAACGTACTGGATGTTGGAATTAAATGCTCTTTTTTTTTAAAGATAGCCAAACTCTCATCCTAAAGTAGAAAAAGGAATAAAAAAAACTGTTTAAGACCTAAAATAAACTTCATTCAATAGACATCTTGAGAGGCATTTAAAACAAGAGAAATTATGCAACAACCAGAAGTGTTTAGCTTTATTTTGCAGGAGCCTCTGGAGAGCTGCTTGCTGATAACAAACCCTGAGTAAAAGTCAAAGCAGATGCCAAATTATGCAGGCTGTGAAAATTACCAGGGCAGCTCAGAACAGACACCAATTAAACATGCAAAAGCCACAAGAAGCTGAATGCGGCCGGCAGATTTAACAGTGGGAATGTGATATCAACCCTGAGGAAAAGCTTCATACCATTCCCCGCTGAATAATTTGCTAGTTCTTTTGGGAGCTTCACCCAAAGAATGCGACGGTTCAGTGTGCGCCTGACCCAGACATTGACTGGACAAAATGAAAAACCTGCAGCAAATGAAGCAATCTCCCCCCCGCGGCCGTCTCGCCGTCGTCCTCGCAGTCCTGCAGGAAGCTGTTCTTGTCCTCACAGTAAATCCTACAACAGAGACAGATCACAACAACGCGGCATTAGGCGGTGTTGCATTCAAGGACTCGGGTGAGACCGTGACACCGGCAGCCTCTTCACGGGAGAAACTTTGTTAAGCAGTGTAAATGTCAACATCCCTTCCCCAGAGAGTAATAACCGCCCAGGCAGTGCCGCGGCAGCTTGACACTGACCTCATTAGGCCATGTTAACGAAACGTGCACGGACACAAAAGCACACTGCGTACCCACAATTCTGCAGTTAAGCTCACCACAACTATCTGCTTTGTTCAGAAGATAATTTGGATCTCCTCCTATGTGAGGGGGGGGTCTGCGGTTTCAGCAGCAGAAAAAAACAACAAATCAACATTTTATGATTGATAACATCAGACAGATGTTCGCAAACTGTAACGAGTTCTGACGTGAGCTGACAAGTTTCCTCAACGAGTCGTGGCATTGTGGCACACAATCAAACCCTTTCTGTCGGAGGCCGGGGACGCGTTGTTACAGACGTGCATTTATGAAAGACAGTTGGAATACGTACTCCTGGACAGATTTTGTTTTTGCTTCCTTTTTTTCTCTTACGATACCTTCTCTATTTTAACACTATATAATTATTTATGGAATGCTACCCAAAACCAGAAATTATTTTTAATTTAGTGGCATTAAAAGGTGTTTGACCATGTACGACCGTTCTAATTTAACCTAAATAAAATGCATGGCCAGACTTTTGGGTTGTTTTCTCCCCTCAATCTATTTAGAAGTAGAAATGCTGGTTAGCTATTGATTTTTGTCCTGCTTTAGAGTACAGTTCTTAAATATATCAGTCATGCCAACTCTTGGTTTACTACTGTATGTTTACATTTTTTTTTGGTGCCTCCTGGATTATTATCAATTTTTACAGTAATTTTGGTAAGCCAGACGCTAGTTTTAATTCTGCTTCACGTTAAAAATGTGGACTCACTAAAGTTCACTGGCATACTAAAGTATTAGGCTCTTCTCTTTTTGACATATATATATATATACTATTATCATTGTTTATTTAGATTGGAAATTATGTTTTACCTTTTAAGCATTACTTTGTGTTGTAAGGTTCAGTGGCCTGTTGAGGTGTGGTGCTAATAAGGCGTGAGTGCTGTGGTTATAATTAAACCCAAAAAAAAGAGAAAAGGCTTCAATCAAATGGAATTTGGTTCATCACCTTTCCTTTAATGAATGAAATCATCACTTGAAACTAGCATGTTGTATTTACTCTGGTTATCTTGGTGTGAAATCAAAAACAGTGTGATTACATGAATGATTGAAAGACTAATCAAATAAATAAAAAAAAGAAGCTATTTGTCACCAGACAGAAACACTTTTTAACTGTAGCAGAGTGAATCGTGAAGCTACTGTGACACAGCAGCTTTACATTTTTGTTGGTGTATCCTAAAAGGGTTTTTATGTGGGTCCGATGTGATTAAATAAATGTGTTGCTTAGGATTCGGCCTGTCTTGTACATTGGGCGCATATTGGAATAAAGGGTGTATAATATACAGTACAGCATGTTGTGGTGAATAGACAGGTTTTGTGCCTCAACATGAACATCTATTTTGTCTTCTCCTTCCACTTTGTGATCATCAAATGGGTATAAAGTCGCTCCTGTAAGGTTGTGGAACAACTCAATGTGCAAAACTCACATTGTACATTCAAAAAAAGTACATAAATGGTAAAACAGAATTTTTGTTTCTTCAGTATTTTATTTTATTTGGGGGTAAACTGTGAACCACCTTGATGAAACTTTGCTGTTTTTGAATGTGCTACATAGACAAATCCAACTTTGACTACTTTAAGATGAAAGTTAAACTCTACATACACAAACAACAGTGGCAACCAAGTGGAAAAATTATCTTAAAACCAATGAATTATCCTGCCATTTCTGTGTAGCATTAAATACAAACATTACACATAGACTTAAAAATTAAATAGAGTGTGGGAATTGTTTTAGTAATTTTTTTTTCTAACAAAATGTTCAGCAGCCTAGCTTTTAGGGAGATCACGTCACGTATGCATGAGAGCTCAACGCTGGAGTGTTGAACACATGAAACTGTGTATTTGCATACAAAATAGAAATGAAAGGGAGATATGTTAAATGGTATATGCAAACCTAACGTGTTTCTTTATGATATACATTTTACTCTCAGTACATGTATTCGTTTCATGCAAACCAGACGAGCTGTAGGTTTGGTACATTTAGCTTTATTCTTCAGGCAGAAACAGAATAGACTGACTGAGCATGTCAACAAACTCTGGATACTTTATGCAGTCTAGCTCAAACTGAGTGTTTTACATTACAGCCTTCTATTTTTTGATTAATGTGACATTACCAACCTGTAGGCATGAATATTATGCGTGGCGCTGGCAATCTTCTTGTTTTCATAAAGTTTGTCCAACACCATCTTAACCTAAAACATGAAAAGAAAGAAACGGAGAACATTGTATTGATGGAGAGATGTTGGCACTTGTCTTCGTTATGCTAAAGTTTAACCTTACAATATCTGAGTACAGTCTGCCACTATTAACTAAAGGCATAGGTCAGACAATTGAAAAGCTCTCTTATATCAAACATTAAACTTCAAAAATGCAAGATTTTTCAAGAAAAACAAAAACTAATGCCCTTTGTTAATGCTGTCTAACTAACGCAGCATCACATGTTCAGCGTAACGTTAAACAAAGCAAAAAACATGCTGAGCAAGCATTTCTTAAGTTACGTCAGAATAATCATGTGAGTTTTCATGGAGAACTATTACCTTAAAAACATGAAGTTTGTAATACAGAAAGACAAGTTCTGAGTTTATATGTTTCATCACTCTTTTGTCTTTTACTAATAAATGTGGTTTATCTGTTTATCCATTTTTATTTGAAACACATTGGACATTTTTATTTAGAGGCACCACCCATGACATTCATGACATTTATTTTTCACAGTAAATATGGAACAAATTAAAAAGCCAATAACGTGAGAAAATAACAAGAAACGTGATCTGCAATGAAATGTAATAAAACTCTATATTAATCAACTGCAAAGGTACAAACCTGCAGGTACAGTATTTCATTACTAACATAACATAATATAAATAAATAAAATGTAAGTATTACTTTAACTGTATGCAAATCAACTTAGTGATCAAGAGGATTTTTTTTTCCTGCAGGTTTAGGGGGCCACTGAAAAACATGAGAGTTGCTGGACAAACATAATAATCAGAGGAAATCCTTCACGTTGATTAAGGGAAACACTGATAATATTACAATGCAAACGTCTGATCTAAAAAGCCAATCTGCTGTATTTCTTTGGTGCCGCATCCGAGTATGAAGCTTTCTGGGCTCCGTGATTTAATTAGTGAAACCAAACCCTGAACAAAACCACTCAGATAAGCAAGCATTCGCCTCTTGATAAGCTTAAATTCATCATTGCTTGGGTTTGAATGTTAAAAACAAGTTAGATGTTTTTGCTTCTCCAGTGGATTAAAAACCAAATGCTTAACAGATAAAAAAATTTAAAAAAGAATTAGTTTAATTTTCTTCCAAATTAGACTTTTAGGATTCAATCCTACTGTTTTAATACGTGGATGAGTTATGAAGCCTATCTGTTCATGTCACATGAAAACTACTGCAAAAAACAAATAAAAATACTGTTAATATTATAAGTCAGAGTTTATTAAGATTTTTATAACAGGTGATTATCGACAAAGTTTGTTCCCACAGCCCAGCGGCTGTATGAAAGTTTTTAATTTCCACCACTCACCGAAACTGAGAACCATTGGCTGTATTCACTGCTTACAGCACATAAACAACTTACTGCTACCATTAATGAAGGTGTTGTTTTTCTCCATAATTACTTAAGCAGTTGTAGCACTTAGCACTTTAAGAACATCCCATGAAAAGCTGGAGCCTGCCCGGGTCTCCATTATTTCAGCACGCGGCGTCCCCGCAGTGCAGCTGCATCTGTTAATATTTTTGTCCAATTCGCACGTTGCAGCAGGTGGAAGCTTTTAAGACGAACCAAAGAGTGAGATAAATATGCAGCAAGTGGAAAGACAGATCTTTTAACTTCACTCTGCTGTGTGAAGCAGAAGATTTAGGCAACCGTCATGTATAAAAAGCTCATAGGTTCCTGCTCCATCTCATATACCATTCTGGTTAGCAAGTGGTCTCTGGAGGTAAACAACTACGATTTATAGGTTCAAAAAAAATATATGTATACTTTGGAAATGACAATTCCTTATTAAATCTAATGAACAATCATGTACCTGTCTTTGAGTGACCACGGGCGCCAAATGGGATTGAAAGGTACTTCGTCGGTCGGTCATGGAGCCTCCATGTTTTATCGGGGGAATCTCTTCATCTGGACGTGGGCAAAGTCACACATAATTTTGCAGAATTTCACAATAAATGGAGCAGGTGCAGATTTTATGCGAGCCAAACCGTTTGCCTGATCCATGAAGGGGTGCGTTTTCTGCGCGTTTTCCCTGAGTACACTGACATCGGGCAAATCTTCATCGTTTTCCACGTCCTCCTCTGCGGTTATGTTTCCTTGTGTAATGACTAAAGTTTAAAAAAAAAGGTTATACATGAATTGGGGGGGTAATTTTTAAATAAGATCCTTGAAGTTAATATACACCTTCTACCAAAAATGTGTGGCAAAAATAGGCTGCTAATCTATTTCAGGATCATCTGTGTTGGTAAAAATAAAATGCCTTGCCCATTTATATACCTTTCAAGTAATTTGTGACGTTACAGGTGCAAACTTTAATGTATTTTGTTAATGTTTTATATACCATAATAGCACAAAATAAGGGAGGTTGAGAGAGATTATTGTTCACAAAGTTTCTTACAGTATGAAAATCAAAAGTTTTTTTGTTTTTTTTTTTATTCGGTCCGCTAAAAAAATCTAATGAAAGGAACCAATTTAAAATGTTGCCTTACAGGGTTGCAGACACCACCAGATTATAATGAAATCTCCTTTTTGCTAACCCAGACAATGAGTGAGCAATAATCAGAGAAGTCAGAGGTAAATCTGGAGGAGCTGCTCAGGGCCTCTGCTCAGGTAGAACAGTTCAGCTGCACAACCACTGCTGGCAACGAAAGCAAGAAATCTGATCTTCCAAAAGCTGAACAGGCGACACGACAAAATTTAAGCTTTTGTCCATGTCAAAGAACTGGTTTTAGGACCCAAGTGCAGTACAACGTCAGGTAGAGTTTAAAGTACTTTATTTTTAGGCGTAGCAACAAGCAGGTAATTTAACTGGCATCAGAAAAACACTCTTTTGTTAACTCCAGGAACAGGAAACAAGGAGACTGGTGAGTCCTCACAGCATTGGCAACAAGCTGATAATTCACCTGACAGCAGAAGACAGGCCTTGGTAAGCTCCAGACACCAACAGGAAGCGGGCAGGCTGGTGAGCACTTTGGTTGGTTATTAGCCGAACAAACAAAATCCAAAAGGGACAGACAAAAGGCTTGTCGTGGACGGGCAGAAGGTCGGGGCAGAGACGAAAAGACGTGTTCAGAGGCAAGCTGGAGTCAAAACCGAGAATTTAAATCAAGAATCAATGCTGGAATGAAGTGCAAGCTGCAACAACAATCTGACACTGAATGAGGGAAACACTGCTGCTTAAATGCTGACTGGTTGACGAGCAGTGATGAGCTGCAGCTGAGGGGGAGCAGGTGTGGAAGGTTGGAGCTGATTAGGAGGTGCTGCAGAGAAGTGGGAGACCTCACACACCACAGCCAACAGGGGAGAATGTGACAGTCCAACATGCAACACATTGCACATGTTAAAGATCTGCAGCTGTAAGTCACCCACACAATGAAATTCTGCATAATTGTGTGTTAACTGGACAAATATGACACTGCGGTGGGGAGCTTAGAGACATGCCCCCATAGACTTATAATATATAAGATAGCTCTTTGACCTACTGACTGATTTGTAACCTACCAGCATTCATTTTAGCTTTACGCCATAAAAACCGGTTTTGCCAAGATAAAATTTTTTCAAGGTTCAAATAGTATGAGTAGTTTTGCACACTGGCTTTCAACAACTCAGACCTAAGTGCACAAATATAAAGACACAAATGAAGGAAGCATGAACTAACTACATGATTTCTCACACGTCCACATTTTGGGGAACATGTCTGTTTTTAAGATCATGGTTTGCTTTTCGTTACTGAAGGTGTAAATGACCCACTGCTACTAAGTAATGTTGTTGAGACTGATTTAAGGTGTGGAATAACACACATTTATTGTTCAGGAGTGTTTTCCTTAATATGAAATGGTGCAAATGTGTGAGTCGCCAACACACTATTAACACATTCTTTTGAAAAGATAATCAAGGGCATTGAGACAAGATACAAGCACCACATTATACTAAAAAGCATGTACCTTTCAGGTAAAAAAACAAAAAAACAAGATATCTCCCTGCACCTGGCTTGGCATGCATAATGGGGCGCATTAAACTATAACGGATATAACTTGGAAAATAAAGCAGACACGGGCGCATGCATTACTGTTACACATTAATCAGCCTTCTTAAGCGAACGCTGGCAAAAGCTCGCAGGGCCACGAGTAAGAACAGGAAATTACAAATCTGCACTGTAGATCTTCCGTGTTTGCTCTCATAATGAAAAGCTCAGTATTTCTTAGTTTAGTCAACAACAATGTGCCACACACACACACACACACACACACACCCAGCTGAATAGAAGGACACACACTGCTAAAATCCATTAAAAGTAACCGCGTTTCACGTTCGGTTGAAAAAATATTTGCTTGTTCTTTTTGCTTTTTTTTTTCTCTGCTCGTCGTTTTTGCTTCGGCGCGATCTCATTCATCCAAACCTCATCACCAAAGCCTTTTTATTTCTAATGACTTTTAATGCGCCCTGTTGTCTAACCTGCTTTTTTTTTCATTTCCTATTTTTCTATCAAAATGTGCTGCTTCAGCCTTATCACCACTCTTTCCTCTGCCTCTCTCTCTCTCCCACCATGTGTCTGTCATCTGAATGAATAAGCCAACAGTCCCACTCCAGGGCAGAAGGGCTGTGACCAGTTACACTTATTACCACATGAATCACTGAAAGAGGACCTATGACACCACAATAGGAAGGCGGGTTAACATTTTTCTTCCCTGTCTCGTTACGAAAAAAGGTATAATGTTAAGTAAGAACATGGTGTCAGGCAGAGAAAGAGACTGACACCCCAAAACACGCCTCGTTTACCTGAACTCTGGGACAAAGCTGGAGTTTAGCTACATTTTAGTCTTGTTTCGTACTAGTGAAGGCTCCACCAAGGAGACCGGGGTGCAATATAAAGATATGGATCTTAATTCCGTGGAGTCACTCAAAGCGTGGCGTATTTTTAAAGGGCTTTGTCTCCGTCTTATCGCACCTCTAGATTCTCACCGGTAAGATATGCCTGTAGAGAAGGCACGAAGTGCAACAGGGAGAAGAGTCTAGATGAGGTCTTCACCTGCTAGTCTTGATTTGGTTTGATCAAAAGTAATCATTTAACACCTAATGAACGGCGAGCTTCACTGCGACCTCCTTCCTAAACAGAGAAAACAAGATGTTTACGTACTTTATTTATGGATTTTTTTTTTTCAATTGAGAAGTTTATGCAGGCTAGGATTATTAGGCTTTAAAATGTTTCAGAGACACAAAATGATTATGTCTTTTAAGGCAACACCTCAAACACAGTCCTTCCTTGTGTAAGATTATAGCAAAAAAAGAAATTTAGTAGCAACAGAGGATACAGGAATTTGTTGATCAGTCACATAAATTCCCATAAAAATATATAGAACTGCCTAAATAAAATGAAAATATTCAGAAAATTTGTGCAAAGCGCTAAATGTGTTCCCCATTAGTTCCCAGTGTGGTTTCAGTTTTCGAGTTTTTCCTTGATTAAACTATCAGCTGGGTTTTCCAGCTGGAGGAGTGGCCACTCAGCAGTCAACTGATAGTAATGGATGCAAGAATGAGGTGCTCGCTCAGAGTAGCATAAAGCAAGCCTGACCACGCAGGCGAACATCAAGCCATTCAGGAGTCATTAGGAAACGCTTTACCGACCTGCGGCTCAAAGCATGAAACTCATTTCTCACACCTCACCTGATCCTGAGCTGTGGGATTTCTCCACGAGAAAGTCTCTGATTCTCTCCACCCACAGGTAGAGGATGCTCTCCCCCGCATGCTCCCTGTTGAAAATTAAACAGTTGCCTGTGAGGGTGGCCGCCTCTAAATCACACGCAGACGCTGTGTGTACGGAGGTGACGCCCCGTGAAAAGAATAATGAAAGCTTTTGTTGTGACTAATATCGCCGCACACCATCTCCTTGTGAAGTCAGAAATTATGAGAGGCACTCACACGTAGATGTCTTCCAGGCTGTTTGCCAATTTGGCCCTCTCAGAGCCGCGCAACCACGCAGCACTACAAAAGCCGAGAACAAACACAAGGTTATTGAGTGGGACGCGGTGTGGGTTTTTCAAGTGGGACGTTGCTGTTTCAAATCAGAAGATCTGCCTCCTATATTAAATCTAAAAGAAAAATAAGACTTACTTGATCTGATAGATGGGTGGAGCTGCGCTTGGATAATCAGGTGGAAGAATTATCTGATCCGGGGGGGGGGGGGGGGGGGG
>JAVLVB010001013.1:933757-946410 GCA_032876305.1 Orestias chungarensis | reverse complement strand
ATACTGAGTCTCTCTAACTCTAACTGCGCATCCTAACAATAGGATTCATATTAGGGATTCAGCTGCCACCCTTCTTGCAGCCAACCTAAAAAAATAATAATAATAAAAACCTTCTCACTGAATGTTTTTTAAATAGTCAGAGAGGAAATCAAAGCTTACTTGAGCCTGTGGGTCATCTCCACTCTCTGGATTTAAAACATCCGCCATTCATTTATCTTAATAAACATGTCCAGTTAGGAACACGGATCATGGACTATGTAAGACACGCTGGAACCCCATCATGAGTCCGACTACGTCAACAGTCGCTTCCGGGTTAAAGCGATAAGCGACGTTTTGGGTTCTGACTTCCGGTTTTTACTCCTCTTACGCTTGAAAACAATAAAACAACAAAACACAAAAAATCTTTGTTTTTGCCTCCCCACACCTCCCTCTTTTTGTTATTATTTTTGTTGGGTTTTTTTTTTGGTCCTTGAAAGGGTCCTTCCTTTATTTTGAAGGGCCGGCTGACTTCCGCTGAGCGCAGATCAGCTGATCCGCGTGTAAACAGTCAGTAGTGAGAGTCTGCGTGATACATGTCTGTCCGCGTGTTTCTTCACAGCTGTCTGAGGAGAGTGAGCGAGGAGTGAGCGAGGAGTGAACGAGGAGTGAACGGCGGAGACAGCGGGACGTGCTGGAGGATGTGAGTCGCAGTCAGGGCAGCAGGAACCCGGGTCGGATTCGCTCTGAGCACCGCAGCGCTCGCAGCTCTTGGGCTTCAACTCACTCGTTAAGCTGTAGGTCTGACAGTTTTTTTTTTTGGTTTTGTTTGCTCGTTTTTACCCCCTTGCATTTAATTTAATTACAATCATGTGATCACAAACGCCTCCTACTTGATGCACTTATTGTACTGTAGTGCACAAAAGTTCAGTCTAAGGAAACCCTTGGGATTGTATGGAGTCCTTGACTTGCAGTATTCACTCCTCCTGGATCAGCATGCCGAACACCCTTGTGTTGACTTTCCAGCTCTTATACTGGCCATGCATGCCGCCACAGTGGAGAGGAAAAACCTTCCCTAAAACAGGGAGAAACCTCCAGGAGAACCCGGATCTGTGCAAGCGACTGAGGGTTTCTGGATACAGAAGACACAAACAGATGCGGAGGAAACTGAAAGTTTATAGTAGCAGGTGGATAATTTTGCTGCAGCATGACCAGCTGATGCTCTCCTCCAAGAAGCTGTCTCAGCTGAAATAAACATCACACCAGGTGTAGGTACTATAGAGAGAACCAATAGAAACTATAATAGTTCTGATTAAAAACTATTAAGTACTCTATTTCACCAGCCCAAAGGATTTTAAACCTTCTAAGGGGGTCCGAATAGCAATTTAATTTGAGATTATCTAGTATTATTCTGGATTTTTTCAATTTCCTTTGATTTTTTTTTCCAATCTAAGGAAATAAAGTAGATTTTGTATAAAGTCCTGTTACGTCTTTAACGTTTAATGAGCATTTAATGAGCTCCCACATTTCAATAGGCTAGCTGTAATCAAATAAGCACAGTGAAATCAAAAGTTTTTAGCTGCATCTGGTAGGGATACATTACCTTACCCCTAAAATTCACCATTTGAGCTAAGCTGGGTGATTCTTCGTCAGCGCAGACAAAGCACCTGCACTGGTTATCATGAGAACAACTAACGTTATTATCAGATCAACGCTGGAACATTTTCCTAACTATTAATGTAAAATTGTGTTAGTAGTGCATAGTAACTGTTTTTTTAAACTTTTATTGTCCTTTCAATAAGATGTGGTGGTGCTTAGAGTAACTCATCACTGTTCCTTTCTCACCAGTTGCTGTTTACTGCCAGTCAGCTGCCTGAAAGAACCTTTCCAAACTCTGCTTGAATAACCGATTCATCGATTTTAAAATATTTTAGGTCACAAAAACAAGAAAGTCATGTGATATTTAAAAAAAACGAGCACCACCTATCTGCCTTATTTAGCTAAAGACGTTTAAAACCTTTTTTTTTGTTACCGTATTGTAAGGTGGGAAGAAAAGCTGTTGCCTTTTGATTTATTCAATGGTTTGTGATAAAAAAAAAGTACATTTTGCACATTTTTAGATTAAAGTATTTATTTGTATTATTCTACTGATACGACTTTGTATTCACTGAAATTTAGGGGGAATTTAGGGGACATGTTAAATTAGAATGAGTAACTAAGGAAGACATTTTTAATAACTCCAGTAAAGTGCATAAATAGCAGCTTTTTTTTTTTAGATGTTTTTCTTACATTTTTGCAATCTACAGATAAAAAGAGCTGACTAACATCCTTGGTCACCTGCTTTTTTGATTCCCAGTAAAACCTGTTTCTGAGCCACACGTTTGCTTCTTAATAGTCTTTTATCAACCGTGTGATTTATTGATCCCTCCACGAAGCCTCTTGACATACCATAACATTGTCTTGTGAGCACTTTCCATTTTTCCTTTGTCTTTCAGCACCAATCATTTGATCGCAGCTATAGGGTGTCATGTGCACATGTTTTTAGTCTGGATATGGAGGAAAGGATTGCTCTCTTTCTCCTTCCTGTAAGGCAATGCTAAAGCCGGCCTCTTTAAAAAATAAAAAAAAAGAGAAATCCACGTTTACTTCTTGCTTTCTTAATTTCAGAAAAAAACAAAAGCCCTTGTGACTTGTTTGTCACATGACCTGATGCTGACTGGCTAGCTCAGTAATGTAAGGGAGATTGTTTTAGATGTGTAGTCTGCTGGCTTTCAATTGCACACATCAGGTGTTTTTTTTTTGTTTTTTATTGCAATGATGAATCAAGCAGAGATCAACACATCAAATAATGTGAAAGTAACATCTCTCATTAAATGTACGTAAAACTAAGAACTTTAACAATTTCAGCTGATAAACGCATTTATCAGAATAAGTAACAACTGATTATTAGCAGTTGCAGACCTTAAAGAAAGCAGATATCCTGTATTAGATAGTAAATGTCATATTTCTAATGATAGATAGGTGTGTATGTGTGTGTGTGTGATTGGGCTTGTTCTGACATCCCTTAACCTGTGTAGTTCCTCTATCCGCTGTGAATTACAAAAAAAATTACTTCAAAGTCTCACTATAAGTGCATTTTTCTAGCAGCTGAAGCGTTGCCAAAATCAGGTAATATTATTGAGCTTTGATCGTCAAGCGCAGCAGCTGAAAAAGAAAGGCGGCAATGTGTTTCAGTCGCCTGTTCCCAGATTAAAGCCAGCCTGGTGGAAATTCTGGTGCTGCGTTGTTGTTTTTTTTACGAGCTGAGCATAAACAAAAGCAAGCTGACTTTACTTAACTAAAGTGACTGATTAGGATTGAAGATGCAGGAGACCGATATGTTTACGCAGAAACTGCCTAATCATGAGGTTGGACAGTTTTATTGAGACACCAGCTTCTCTTTTTTTTTTTTTTTTTTTTTCATTTTATGTTCTGTCAGAGTCAGATTATCTTGAAGTATTTACCTCTTAAGCCTATTTTTTTTAATGTAACTACAGCTTGATATCCTTTATTTATTTGTTTTAACCTGCAGGATTCTATGGAGGAGCTGGAGCCAGAGGAGCAGTTCTTGCAATACTCTAGGAACGGCGATTTGTCTGGGGTTCAGCAACTGCTGAAGTGCAACACTGGGGTGGAGAATCATGTTAACATCAACTGTAAAGGTGTGTGACTAACGCATGGGTGTACGTAGAGTCCGTTGGTCTGCTTTTGTAGTTGATTCAAGTATGTCCTGTTTTGTTTTTTTCCTTTTTCTTGTCAGGTAAAAGCAAATCTAACTTGGGATGGACGCCTCTTCACCTGGCGTGTTACTTCGGTCACAGAGACGTAGTGGAAGAGCTCCTTAAGGTGGAATTTCTTTTTTTATTTAAAAGTTGAGAACTTAAGTGACGACGTCGCTAACACATACTTTACCTCATATCTTGCAGGCAGGAGCAAATGTTAACCTGCCCAATAATATTGGCGACACGGCGCTGCACAAAGCTGCGTTCACAGGGAGAAAGGTGTGTTTTCCTCTAGCTTTAAAATTAAATACTCTCTGCTTCACTTTGTCGATTGTAAGATTTTCACTGCATGCGTTTATTTCTTGATGTCTGTATACAATCAATCAATACGCCGCATATTGATCAGGAGGTTGTCATGCTGCTGCTGCACTATGATGCATGTGCTACTGTCATCAATGGGACCGCTCAAATTCCCAAAGATGTCACTCAAAACGCTGAGATCAGAAGCATGTTCGAAGGTGAGAGACGCATCTTGTCATCTTAACAGTTACCATGGAGATGTGCTCTCAATCAATTTCTCATGCGGGCTTGTTTATCGTCCATTCATACCAAGTATTTATGCTGCTTATGTGCTCCTGCATTTTTCTCCCCGTCGCGCGGCGGATGCCAGCTGCCGAAAGAACAGAAGAAAGGAAGCTGGAGGAGAAACTTCTGGAGGCTGCAAGGGAAGGAGACCTATCCACACTAACTCAGCTGGTTGGTGCCAGATGTTCTTAGCTGATACGATCCCAGCGAATATTTTAAACGTTTTCCATAGGTGTTTGGAGTTTACATTCAGGATGCTGTGTTGTAGGGATGCAAATGAAAACTGCATGACTACTAATCATAAGAAAATGATAGCAAGAGTTGGGAAACAAGATTTATAGTCGGATTTTCTCCCAATAAACCTTTTAGAAGTAAATCCATCCTTTAATTTTAAGTTTGGAGGTATCAACCAGAATACAATTGTTATATAAGCGTGCCACAACTATTGGTATTTATGCTGTTTTGCCAACAGTCCTTCCCTACATCTCTGTGCAAGACTGGCATACAGAGACGTACGTTCAACCGTTCTTCTGTGCTATGCATAGCCAAGAGTCCTATACAGTCCTTTTATATCCATGGAAGAATGTCTAATTTTGTGTCTTGTAGATCATTTTTGTGTTAATTTCCAAATATGAGTTGGATCATTACCTGATGCAAGACCCATTGATCTATTTTGAAGTGTTGAGACACAGATTTTAAATTAAAGTATCCCGTAATTTATCCTAGAGTTCCCACAGACTTTAGAAGCCATTTTTTTCCCTCTACAATGATTTTAATAGACTGTTTGTTATTCCGATTTTTGATTTAGGCTAGCTAAGGTGAGAAATAGTTTTGGGGTAATCTAAAAATCAACATACATTTGCCTTACCTGAATATCATGTTCTCCAATCTTTCCCTGTTTGAAGATTAGTATAGCATGGACCCGGGAATTTGTCACACATGTATGTTTTAGCTGTTGACGCCCCCCCACACACACACACTTCCATGAATCAGTTTTCACAAGTGCGGACAGTTTGACAACATCCTTTTAAACACAATATCTCATAAAAAGCTTTTAAGGCAAAAGCACCTAAAGGGAGAAATCTACTTTTGGAGTTTATGTCAAAGAGTCTTCTGCAGCCAAAACAAACAGAGGCAGAAAGTCACGCAGTAGTTCCGGCTTGGTGTGTGAAAAATGAAACACTTTCTTCCTGTCTTGTGTTTGTGCCACAGCTTAGCAGGAAGAAGCCTCCAGATATCAACTGCACAGATCTGCTGGGTAACACTCCACTGCACTGTGCCGCCTATCGAGGCCAGAGGCTCTGCGCCCTAAAGCTTCTTAGGAACGGCGCTAACCCCGACGCAAAGAACAAAAACGGTGAAGTGCAAAAGCCTTTGCTGGCGGCACTCAAAGACTGCCCATTTTTCCTCTTATTTTTTCTAGCTAGAAAATACAATGAAAAGATCAAAACCAGCAATAAACCTGACATTTTATATGCCTGTCATGAAATATTACTTCTTTGAAATGACTCCCTGAAGAACTACCAGCTATTTCTTTTTTAAGCTTTGATCCTGTCTTTTTCTTATTATTATTATTGAAAATATTTCTTGTGGTATTTTTAAAAAAAAATTTACCTGCTCGTTTCTTTTTAACACCTAAAGACAAATAGCAACCAGTTGAGCATGCTGCAAGCATTTAAAAAAAACTTAGTTGTTTTGTCTCCCAAAACTAATTATAAGGGAAACAACAACGATGAGAGCTGAGATTTTACTGGAGAAACAATTGTTAGATAATACCTCAACATTTACAACTGCTGGCAGCTGCATTTAACCACCATTCAGACTGATGGTATTTTCTCTACTTGTGTTCTGTTGTGATAACGGCGTTCAATTTCCTAACTGACAGGTCAGACGGTGTTTGACCTGGTCAGCGATGCAGCAATGAAGCAGTGTCTCCAAGGCGGCGTTCATCGAGTAAGTGCTCAGCGGAGAGTCAGCTTCCCCACACTTTGGCTGATTTGTTCAGAAATTTTTTCTTTAAGCCTTTTATGTTTCTCATCTACAGAATTTGACCCGCAGCGTCAAGAAGCACGAAGGACTCCTCTGGAAGGTAAGGTCTGGGAATTATGTTTTATTTGAGAAACGTGTTCTTTTATAGGTTACTTACCGTCTGTGGGTAGATTTCCGACACAGACTGTCTGCCGACTTATTGCTTAAATACTGCATTATATTTCCTGATTTGTAACAGAAGGGTTGGAAGCATTGAGGAAGATTTAAACAATCAAAACTGAAAAAAAAAAAACAGAAGGTGTAATTTAAAAAAATATATATGTGTAGTAATCAAGTTTGCCTGGAGAACAAAATACAAGAGGTCTGCAAAAAAGAAACTAATATTATCACAAGATTGCCTTTAGGTTCTTGTACTGTTATGTTGTGAGTGTGGATTCCTGTTGTATCAGAAAGAAGCTGAACAAGTTTGGTTTTTGTGGGGTCTGCAAACAATTGCGGGAGGCTAAAATATTGTGTGGACATCAGAACGGAGAACGTGTTTAACATAAACAGTATTCCAGAAAAAGAACCCAATTTAAAGCAATGAGGAGGAAGTGACATGGGTTTTGTTGCAGGCTTATATTTTTTTCTTGTGTCTACTTGTGTGGTTTTTAAAAACAATGCAACTACATGGAAATACACTATACAAAAAAAACAACAACAGGTTAGCATCTCCGGCCACAAATAGTTTTAACAGTTACTGTTTGTGTTTAGCCAGTGCAGAAACTCTACTTTTATTGCTAATTTCAGTATTTTTGCAGCTCTAACAGCCGCAAACAAGAAGAAAAAAAACATCGCACCTCGAAAGTTTAATGCAGTGAACAGCACAACCTAGAAATTACAGCAACTAATATTTATAAAGTGCAGATGTAAAAATTTCAGAACCATTTGTATCAGCTTTGTTTTTTGCTTTCATTTTCTTTGCTTTATCATATTTGGACCTGTTTGTGCACCAGCAGAATTTACCATTAGAGTTCATCTTGACAGTGTTGCCAGGTCAAGCTAGATATTTTTGTGAAACCTTTTGAACAAATCTTCTTCTATAAGACAAATGATGCTGCTATAACATATGCATTATCATCCATCAAGCTAAGTTCGGTCAGCTAATTTTTTCTGGTTGACCCTGTGAGACTTTCGGTCGCATGCATGCCTCTTCTTTGCGCTTGGCTTGAGTCGAGTGATCAACTTCCAAAGATGCTTATTTTGCAGGTGTTATCTTGACAGGTAAGCAACCAGCCTCTCCTCTGCTGTGATTGTGTGTGGTAGGAAAAGCATCTCTGAGTCACATGTGCAGGACATGATGAAAGCTGCAACAGTAATATGGTTAGAATGAGGACAAATTGCCACCCAACCCTGCACTGTTCCCGGCGGCTCAGAGCAGACAGTCAAATTGCATAAAAGACTTTTTGAACTGTCGAATTCTGCTTTGAAAGTCGTGTTTTTGTCTCTGTTCTGCCTCTCTCCGTTTCCAGTGCAGGTCAGAAGTTTACATACATACAAGATGGGTATAAATGTCATAATAATTTTGGGACCTTGAGGATACAATTGAACCGTATTAAGTGTGCACATTTGAACATATTGTTTAATTTCTTAAATCAAGGTCCAGACTATACATATTTCCTCACTTGTACTCGATCATTCCCTCTTTAGTAACCATAAAGATGTCGACACATAGTTCTAAAATGGAAGAACTCACTGTCATTTGATTTTGTGGCACAGTTCTATGCATGTTTGGTAGGCCAGCCTGAGTAGATTTCACAAGCTGAATGTTAATCATTTCTTCACCCAAAATCTAGTTCTAAAGTGGGTTTGAGATCATGATCCTGTTGGAACCATGTAACAGTGGCATCCCTTCTTCTTCCAGTTTATGCATTGGTTGTACTTGAGTGGTTATTAACCACACTAACCAACTTATCTTAGAGTAACTGTCTGGGCTAGATTAATAAAGAAATTGCACAATGTGGAGATTTCAGAAGGTCAGTGATCTCAATATAACTGGTTTTAGAATAGATAAAACAGATTAAAATTAAGCTTTTTGGCCCTGATGGAAGTCTTAAGCTTAAGCCCGAGATTCTATAAAAGAAAACAAGCCATTTTTGATATATTGTGGTCAGATAGCCCCTTTTTTTTCATTTATTCTCTAATATGTACTATCACATGTTTGCCAATATACTAATAGGAGTTAAAGCTTGTAGGAATAATTCAGACCCTGTAAGAAATACAGAAAATTGTAGGTGTTAAAATTCAATAAAATCTCAGTCCGATTAATATTATTATTAAACAAAAAGTAAAAACTGAAAAAAAAGAATGGGTCAATAAAAGTCCAAAAGGATGATAATAACCAAGCCATGTATACTTATAGCTTACAATGTATACTTACCATGAATGATACTACCTAACTGTATGATAATACCCACATGTGGTAATCTCGTGTTAAAGGTAAAAATCTAGCAATTGTTTTCAACATAGTTTTCTGCAAAGAAAAATAAAATATAAAAAAGCAAAAACAAAAATGTGACCAATCTAATATATTCGAATTAAGAATGAACAGGCTGTGTAGAGCTGCAGCTGTCAAGAGACTAAAACAAGCATCCCTGTCCACATGCAGGTGCTCACAGGATTCAGAAACAAACCAATTATAAATGTATCCCGCTAACAAGATAAAAGCCAAAAACGAATAGAAGACATCTGACCCATGTTGTTTCCCTGGATGACATGCTTTCATTACTGTCAACACAGGCCTATGGTTTTTCTCTCACTCATTTCCATACATGCATGCCAGATTTCTGGTGTTCGGCTAAAAATAAGCCCATTTGTAATTACTGCTTAGATGTTCATGTGAGGGCTGTGTAGTATTCAGAAAGCAATGATTTCTTTTACTGCCGTATTGGGGAACTCTCTGAAGTATCTATATATTCGTTGCCTTCTGTTTTAATTGGTAAGAAAATCAAAGATGTAAATAGAAATGCATTTCCTCATCTTATTTTTCATTCCACAGAGCTCCAGGTTTTTCGGTTGGCGCTCCTACTGGGTCGTTCTGCAGGACGGGGTCATATCCTGGTACTCGAAACAGTAGGTTCAACCCTAACCTCGGCTCAGACTCACACATTCAGAAAGAAAAGGTCTTACGATCTGATCTAGAAAAGGAGAAAATAACTTTCCTGTCGTGTCGGATAAATGTGTGGACATGTTCCCGTTCCATATGTTCCATCAAAACCCATATTTTCCCGTTGAGATTCGTGAGACGTCACCTCTTTCTCTGTCAAACACAGGTCGGATTCTGCGGCGAACGTCAGAAGGCAAGGCTGCAAGTCTCTCACGCACGCTCACTGCTTGGTAAGCCAGCTTTTAAGATGTTTGGCTTTCCTTTTCTTGACCTTTTGCTTCAATCTGCATTCACACAGCTTTGGTCTCAAGCAAATATTTTTTGTTTCTGCCCTCCCCAGATACGAGCGAAAGATAACTGCTACTTTACCCTCAAGTGCTTTGATGACAGCGTGCATCACTTCAAAATTTGCCCGAAAAGTGAGCAGGAGGCAGCCAGAAAAGTACGTTTACATCCCCTCTATATTTTGTCATGGGAAAAAGAAAATATCATTAATCCCGAATGTGAAGAAAGCGAACATTATACAACGTACACAAAGGTTCCTGTGAAGTGATGAAACTTTTTGTCATAGGATTTCTTCCAGGAACCAGTTAAATGTTGTCTTTGAAGTAAACCCCTTGATTTTCTACCGCTGACCCTTTTCTTTACCCCTGCATGGACCGCACATGAAAGCTTTTTTTTGTAGCCTCGATCTTCGAAAACAAAAAAAATGTATGCTTTAAAAAGTTGATTCTTTTCAATGACCGTCAGGAATCTTTATTTATTCAAGCTCATCAATATTAACAAAACTCCGGGTGAAAACTTTATCCTGAAACATAAATCGTCTAACCTTAAAAAAAAAAAAAAAAAAAAAAAAAACTTTCCTGTATCACTCTGGTAGTTGTTATCGTTATTGAATGATGGCTCGATGCGTCCATGAATGGATGGGTTGATAGATGGATGGAAAAATCAATTTCTACATTACATTCGTCCAAGACTGGGTTTTATGTCAGGTTTATTCTAGCATGTCTTCTTGCATTGCGTTGAGTTCAGTTCAGTTCAGTTCAGTCTTGCCTTTGGGTTTTGGGATGTTGTAGCAAATATCTGGGTACATTATTTACTGAATATTCAAAATGTATGCTAATTTCAAGTAGCCCAGGGTCAATTCATAAAAGCATCCTTAGTCTATTGCCAATATTAGCTGTTTTAGGTATAAAAAGGAATTTTCTGTTGTCTGTATGGGTAACCAACCATGTGGAATCACTAACACTGTCATGTTACATCTATAAGCTTTAGTGTAATTTTATTGCGATGTTATTTAATATACCAAAACAAAGTATTGCCTAATTGTAAATGTCATTGAAACGTCAGTGTGAAAAGTTGTTCACCATAAAAGAACCAAACAAAGATCTGGATGAAGAGGATCCGGTTAGATTAGGTTAAAAGTTGAACTTTCCTGCATAAATTCAAATCACCATCCTACACACACCGATCCTGTCATGAAACATGGTGACGACAGCATTACGGTGTGGATGATTTTCTTCAGTGCGGCAAGAAAGCACCTTTGATCATTGACAGAAAATCTGTTAGAAGTAGAACGTTTAAAAAATAAGTTATGGCCACGTAACAATAGCAGGTCAGCGTCCCTAGACAAACACAAAAATTAACAGAGGGGGCTGATTGAAAATATACAGCACATTTAAGTTAGTATTTAAAAATCTTATAAGTCCATCTAACATTACCTTCCATTTCACAATTATGCTTCCTATCCCGTGACATTTAGATTAAACACACTAAGGTTTGCAGTTGCAACATAACCACATTTGAAAATGTTACAAGGGAATTAAAACGTCCGCAAGAAAAAACAACAACTTGCTTTTGCACAGCCGGGTCGTTAAAATAAAAATTATGTTTTATTGTAACCAGAAAAATTATCCGAGAGCAAAATAACCATGACAACAAAAGTTAGGGATTTTTTTATCAATTAACCATGAATTTTTAAAGTCTGTATAAACATATGTTGAAAATGCCGCCTGCTCTAGATATTCAGCATCAGTTCATGACACGTTTGTTTTAAAGCCAGTCTTCTTAAAGCACAGCCGCATCAATGAAGCTAAAATCATATTACTGACCTTTGGTAATCTTCACATCAGAAATAAGATGTGAGGAAGAGATGGGTTACGTCAAAATCTATTCAACGCTTAAAAGGGTCTACGTTTAGGGATCTATATGAAGATAAGGTTGTTTTATCTTAAAGGATATGAGACAAAGTAGTAAAAAACTGAAATTTGGTATTGAGCACAGAAGCCCCCCTTTTTTTCCCTCATATTTTATCTCGAGTAACATCAGTTCACAGTTTTGATTGTTATCTGTGGCTGCTGTAGCAGCACTTAACTTTCTCGGATGATTTCAACTTCCTTTATCTTCTTACAGCAATCAAAAGCTTATCCTTTTAAGTGTGTCTACAACTATGCAAGCAAACTTAGAAAAAACTGATTTTATACAGGATGGATTCATATAATTCAGGACAAAAAGAGCAAGTAAGCGAAGGTTTGCATGTTTTTTTTCTGTATGCCAGCATAAGGGCTTTTTATGTATAATAATGTTTTTAAAAAGGATAATGAATAAGTAAAACCATAATACATATCTAAAATTTTCATCACAAATAAAAAGGAAAGAAGTTAAGTTGTGTCATGTTTCTTTTAAGCTATATAGAATAATTTAGAGAAATAGCCACACGAAAAAACCTCCCGCAGATTACAAAAGGCAATAAATGATCCACTGTTGAAGAAAGCGATACCTGAAAGTGAAGCTCTCCTGGCTGCCTCAATAATTGTGCCTAGATAAGTTCTTCTTAGGAAAGTCTGTTAAAATGAAACCCTACCATTACATAACCATTGAATGAAGTAGAGAAGGTACTAAACTAAAACGAAATGTAACATTTCACCCCCTGGTTATAAAAAACGTAGTTTTCTACTAATCACATAGTAAAATCATCTTTCATCCCCTATTTGATTATAATCAAGGAATCAAGGAATCAAGGAATCTTTATTGTCATCACATCACATGTGGTACATGGGGTGGGACGAAATTCTAATCCCCCGGTCCAGTTTACACCCTGATAGCAATTTTAAGTAATGTAATAATAGGATTTGAGCTACTTAAAATCTACAATATGGACACAGAATCTACAGTGTGGTACTTCGGACATAGCAGCA
>JAVLVB010001013.1:907045-926298 GCA_032876305.1 Orestias chungarensis | reverse complement strand
TGAACTTGAGCAATCCGTCGTCAAGGGATCATCACCGCGCAGCGCCCTCAGCGAGGATGAGTTCCACGACGCCGTGTCCGGTGAGTTGACAAGTTATCGAACACTCTCGGGACTCGGGGGGGGGGGGTTTCAGTGACAGGCCGCCGTTCACGCTCGCTGCATTTTCCTTCACCCTGTGGGACACTGGGACACGTGTGGCTGCCGGTGAACTCCTTCGGTACGTGTGAGGCTCGAGTGTTGCGTGGTTTTGTTGGATTTACAGCTCTGACTGATGCTTTGCTGTGATAATTACACCTGTTGTGACCAGTTTTATAGACGGAGTGTGGCTGCAGCACAGCTGGGGGATCTATGCAACATTCAAATTCCTTACGGAAAATCAAACATATTTTAATTTGTTCTTATAATAATATAACTTAATATTGAGTTTATTTTGCTTTCTTGATTTAGGCTTTTCCGTGATTAGATCTGTCATAATAACGAAATTAATGCATGATTGTTATTCAACAATGTATTCCTGCTGTTTTCGTGTGACAAAGAAGAAGGATATTTAAATGCCTGACTATTGTAATGCTGATTTATCATTTGTACCATTTATGATGTTTTGGTGTTTTTAATCCTAATCACACCACTTTTTCCTCACCTTTTAGGTAATTTTCGGTTCTCCAAATTCTGATAAGCTCCTTATGTCATTTAATTGAATAAACATTGATGCAAAGCCCAAAGAACGGCTCAGGTGTAGGTACCGCACTTTTGGCTTTAGGCCAAACAAACACAGAGTCGTGTGACAGGTTTTGTTGTTCAAATGAATTAGAAAGGGATTAAATATCTGCAGCTCCTGCTGATCAAGATGAGATTATCGAAATTTTGGGAGTTATGTCAAAGTGTCGTGCTTCGTTTAATATTTTTATTGGCCATTTCTTTATCCAACTATTGTTTCTCGCCCTTTCAATGTGTGCTAATATTAATTCTTTCTAATATGATCAGAGGTGACGTCGCACAGTGTGTATGCGAGAGCGCTTGCAGTAAAACTAATTTTAAACAAACTGATTCTGAAGTCTTATGTTTTCAATTAGCGTGTTATTTTTGTGATTAGTCTGATGGCATGGCTAGCATTACTGAAATCCTAATCTGTGTGTCAGAGGACAGTTACTAACATTACCTGAGGTTTCCATAAACACTTGCACTATTTCCAAATCTGGCGTGTTTTGTGACAGACATATGTTTAAAACAAAAAAGGACAAAACAGAGCAACTTTGCTGTGATTCGTCAACCTCACTGTTGTCTAATGTAAAGCTCGCTCTTTCACTGGTTGACTGAGTCATAGGCCACGCCCCTTTAGTTAAGATCTGATAAGTGCACAAACTTGTATATATAATATACAAGTTTGGGGGACTTGTTCTTGGTTTGTTGTTTAGCCATAAGAGGCTTGAATGGGTGAGCAACTTGTAATGGTTCATGCAAGCATGGCATCCTTTGATTCCTCTCTTAAAACCAAAAAATGCAAAAATAAGGACTTTTATTTAATTTTTTTAAGGATAAAGACAGACTATGTTGCACCTAATAGGGTTTGATAATGAAACATAAACCGATACTTTACCATAAAAAAACTAACAAAGTATTAAATACCAATAATAATATAGGTAATGCATAACTATTAATATATTATCTTCGGTCAACCTAAAGATATATCTTGAAACATGAGCATAGTGATGCAAACAAGTCCTGCAAAACTAAAACAGGTTCTAAAAGTTTTTTTTAACTTCTCTGTTTGCACTGACTTGTCAATCACATAAAAAAATAAAAATTTCTCTACTAATTAAAGTGGGCTTTATAGTCTTGAGCAGCCCTTGTTATCAGCCTTCATAACCCCCCCTGTGAGTCGGTGAATCATCGCCGTGTGTCCTCATCTCTATTAGAGTCAGGCTCTGAGCTCTCCCTGAGCGGCTTCGAGACGGTGGCCAGCAATTCCTTTGAAGAGGACGAGGAGGAGGACCAAGGCTCTGTCATGCTAAGTAGCCCGTGCAGCAGCCACACCACCAGTATGTTGCAGGAGGATCGCCATGGAGACAGAGATGAGACTCAGCCCAACGGGATAACAAGGCACAGGTCAGAAGTGCAATATGCCCCCACAGTTTCCCAAATTGTCCGCGCTATCCACCATCCAGGCCTTTCATCTCTGACTTAAAGATGAACAAACTCAGCAGAGGGGACATTTTCTCTTAACAGTCTGTCATTGTTGCAGATGCTCTACCTGCTCTAAGAAGTTGCTCGGCTCTTCCCTTGATATTTCCCCCCCCTTATTCTGCCCCAAAGTTTCCACTAGGGGGTGTGAATAATTTAGAGCCAGAGCCTGTCTGGTAAAGCCATGGGAAAGGTTGTATTGAGCAGGCCTAGCTCTATGTCACTATGTTAAATATAGATAAGGTCACAGTGTAATGCAGCAACAAGTTACGAGCCTGATCCCAAGTTTACTGTCTTTGTTTTAATTTGACATACCAATAAACCTAAAAAATATCTTCTGCTGTTTGCCTGTATGGATTTTCTTACCATGTTGCACACTTCTCCTCCAGCTTGTTTCTCTTATCTTTCATTCATCTACTTGAATTAACACCTGCGACATTTACGCACTTTGATTTCTTAAATCTCTTAAAATGTATCCGCTTCTGAAGGATTTGCATAGCGTAAAGAAATTATACATGCTTTGAAGACTATGTATAATTGTGCGTTGAATTTTTTCAGGGTGAGCTTACCTGCCCCAATGTTCTCAAGAAACGACTTCAGCATCTGGAGTATTCTGAGGAACTGCATTGGAATGGTAAGTGTTACGTTCAGATGTTGTTTCGATGATGTGACAGCTAGACTGCCGTTTGGGTGCATATGTATAGTTTTTTTGTATTAGATGGAAGAACAAAGGATAATCTCATCATATATTGTACAGTTGTAAATCTACTGCGACACTGTTACTTATCTTACATGGAATAGACTAGAATAAGATATTATTCTTGTTATAATGAACTGGTTCTTTAAAAAAAAATAAAAAATCACCAGAAGCTATAAAACACACATAATTTCTAGTAAAATGAGAATCTATTTACAGTAAAAGAATAAGACATTCACACATTTTGACAGCTAAGAATCGAATCTGCAGTTGTTTAATGCCAACTGTCAACCCTGTTCTGATAAAAACTGCTTCTAAACCTGTTTGTTGGTCTTCGTATTGTCCTGTATCTTCTACTTAAAGGTAAATTCTGAAAGATGTGGTCTTGTCCTTTTTCTATGATGTACTTATGTTGCATCTGTGTTTTGGTAGTGCATGTATTTTGATAAGGTGGAGCATTTTCAGTGTCCTACATCAGGACGCCTCCTTTTTTGTCATCACTTTGAAGGTTTTTACCCTCATATTTAATTTATCTTATTACCATCGTTGGGTGAAATCTTAATTTTATACAACCCCACAAGTGGTCAGATGATTATTATCTTAATTATTCAAAAAGTAGGCCAGACTGACCTGCAGCTGGAGCCACTTTTAAAAAAAATTGGTGGCAGGAATTCAGATTTACATTGTCCAGGTTTTTCAGCATATCATTGTCATTAGTAAAATGATAAAGTTGCAAGGAATTTGCATGAAGACATGTTGAAAAAAAAAAGTTAGTTTTAATTTTTTTGCTTGGTACTTCATCAAAACATTTAAATTTTGGTGCTGGATTTAGTAAAAAACACAATATATTAAAGATATTTTAGCTGCAGCTAATATGTTTAAAAAAAGTATTAGCAAGAAGAAATATGGTCTTTTTTTTGTGATGATTACCGGTATTGCCAGTTGGATTACGTTATTTGTGATTTCTCCAAAATATTTATCTTGGGTGGGAAGCCTGCAGTTTACGAAAAAATATACATCACGAAAGCAGAAAAAGAAAAGAAAAAAAAAATCCCCAACACACTCAGTGGGCTTTAGCTGGCTTATCTCTGCCCTACATCCTTTTACTGCTTTCAGGTTCAGCTCCAACCTCCCTTTAATGATGAGTGCAACATCTTCACGTCACATTACATGGTGCAGGCTTGTAATCTGATCGAATTAAATGTCAGTGCTGCGGTCTAAAACAGGTTCATGACACTGACTGTTGAAAGGCTTGAAAACCTAAAAGCCGCTTATTTCAGTAAAAAGAAAAAAAAAAAAGCTTGATCATTTTTTCATGCTCACTCGGTTCTACAGAGTAAACTATCTTTTACTAGATTAATTTAAACACCATTTATAAACAAGCAAAAAATTATAAATTATAATCCTCCTAGATAAACTTCTATGATGACGATGTCCTCTATATTTAATGCACTTTTTACATCGTACCTCATATTTTAGTGCAAAATATGGTTGTGGTCTCTTTTTACACATTTCTGTTTGGTTGTTTTTGACAGGTAAGGTAAAGGAAAGGAAAAATAACTACAGAAGAACAGAGAAATTCATTCTCTCTCCCAGGGCTGCAATAACTAAATTGCATCATTATCTTCCTGTTGCTCTGGTTTGGGAGCACTTGCGGCTTGTTATTGATGTGGTGTCTGAGAAATATCAAGTGAATTTGCAGTGGTGAGAGAAAGACCTATGAATTTTGTCGGACAGTTTTGAACTTTAGTTCTTGTGAAGTATGAAACGTCCTTGTCCGCAAGAACCTTGTTTTTTTTCTTAAAGCCTCGAGTGCAATATCTTATTACTCTGCTCTAGCTGCGCATGTGAAGGTCTTTAAAGTTGTCACTTATACACCTTTCATGATGCAACAACATCAAGCACATGCTAACAACTCCGACACTGATTCAATATTATAAGAAGAAATGATGCTCGATGTCGGTACTGAGATTGCTGATTAAATCTAACTTTAAGAGATCGGTTTGAACATGGATAAAAAGACGTATTGGCTTTCACCCTGCCACCTTTGTTATAATTAGATGCTTACCATGATAAAAGGCATTAACCAGGTCTTTTCTTTGAAAAGATTTAATTTAAAAAAAATATCTAAACCCTGGACATGGACTGAAATGTTATGATTAACAGTATGAAATGCTTTACATACATCTATGACAGTATGGACATTATTACTTTTTAATTACAGTTGAATGCACTTTATCAACCTTTTAAATGTTTTATCCATATTAAGTGTGAATATGATGTTTTTTTTGTTTTAATCCCAGCCTTTTTATTTAATGCTACCCTGACTAGTAGCAATGATACCATTAACCTGTTTCCCAGCAGGAGGTGTCATTGTTAACAAACACGCAAGAAATTAGATACACTTCCATCTGCAGAGTCTTGGATTTTCTGGTTTAAAAAAATATATATAAGTTAAAGCACTCCCAATATGAGACGGTTCAGAGTGCTCTCAAGTTTCATCATAAAACTTTGATGGTAAAACTATCTGCACCTTTTTTTTTTTTTTCTTATTCAGAAGCTGGTTAATAATCTTCCAAATAGTTTTTTTTTAAATCATCTGAGACCTCTTAAAACATCCTGGTAAAGTGGCGCATTTCACCAATGTAATGAGATACTTACATCTGCGGAAAATGATTTAGAAAAGATTCTAGTGGAGTCTTATTCTTTACTATGACTGGAATTTATACTAATGAAGGCAAAACATGATTAGTTCATCATGATTAGAGAAGTGCCTGACAAACGCTGTAACTTTCTTGTTTATTAGCATTTTTAAATCTAATTAAGACAGTTTATGTTGTGTTTAAGGGGTTTCTCTGTAATTCTAGAACAATATCAAGAAGTGTTTAATTCTCTGTAGTCCAAGCATGGAATGCAAAAATCCTATGATCCTATAATTTCATACCTCAAGGTTGTTTTTTCCTGAGAACCCTCTATTGATTTTCATAATAACACGTTGTAGATCAACTTTCTTCTTTTTTTTTTCTTTGTCCAAAATAGCGTTCCTATTACTGCATATTCGATTAAATGTGTCAAATGTCTTGTAAGAACAATTTCAAAAACAATGTTTCATTTTCTGAATCACCTTGTGAAGGAACTCAAAGCTTGTCTCCCACCCCCACCTTTGCTTCTTTCAGGAACTTTCCAAGATTACAATGCCGGTTATTTTCAACGAGCCGCTCAGCTTCTTGCAGCGTTTAACAGAGTACATGGAGCACACGTACCTCATCCACCAAGCCAATGTGTCTTCTGAATCCATTGAGAGGATGAAGGTGGAACAGTTTAAAAATTCCTGAGTTAAATTGAACAAATCGCTTTTCGTGCTCCCTTTAATGAGTAAAGCTTTTACTTTAGATGTTAATGAGCTTGATCCTGATTTGTTTGTGCGCTAACTCACTGCAGTGTGTCGCTGCATTTGCCGTCTCCGCTGTTGCCTCCCAGTGGGAGCGGACTGGAAAACCCTTCAACCCTCTACTGGGTGAGACCTATGAGTTGATCAGGTGGGTAGAGTGGCAGCATTTTTCCACACCTAAACTAGTTTTAAAAACCCTTTAAAATCGGTTAGTGTTAATGCGCCAAAGTTTTTCATATTCCCACCCTTTTCCCAAATTATCAGTCGGGTGTTCATTCATACATTTTAAGCTGTATGTTTGGTTTTGAACCTGCTGTGATTAGAAAGAAAATGTCCAAATTAAAGTTCACGAGGAGTGCAAATGTCTGACTGTCACTTTCCTTTCCGTTACTTATTTACATTCTTATTTTGTGGTACCCCCAGAGATGATTTGGGTTTTCGGCTCATATCGGAGCAGGTGAGCCACCACCCTCCCGTCAGCGCCTTTCATGCTGAAGGTCTGACGCAGGACTTTGTGTTTCATGGATCCATCTACCCCAAGCTTAAGTTCTGGGGTAAAAGTGTGGAAGCTGAGCCAAAAGGCATCATCACCCTGGAGCTGCCCAAGTAAGACTTAAGGAAACCTTTGCATCAATGTTTGTTTTTTCGTTTGAGGCATTAAAACCGTTGTTTCTCCTGCAGGCACAATGAAGCCTACACATGGACAAATCCTACCTGCTGTGTTCACAACATAATTGTGGGTCAGCTGTGGATTGAGCAGTATGGAAATGTGGAGGTGATCAATCACAGGTTAGAGCTAAAGATGTTTTTTCCTCAACTTGGGACTTGTTCAGTTCAATCTCGAAATGAAAACACCAATAAATAATAAAATACAAGATAAGTTTTACTAAAACATTGATCAGCCATAAAACTATACAAACACTATTTCATCATGTGACGGGACTATTCTTTGCAGGAAGCAATTGGTTTAAAAAGCAGACACAGCGAAACAGCTTTGCTTTCAGGTGTTTAACTTGCTTCCAAACTCCTACAGTTTTATCGTCTGAGGGGATCGTACTAAAGGGAGGCGGCCCCTGCTGGTTTCTCATTCATGCCCTGGAGAGTCGCAGCTGTTTTAGTTACAAAACAGAAACCCACTTCATTTTAGTCGTTCTGTTATGACTGATTTACGAATATATATTTCTTTAATATATAAAACAGCTTCTTGCTCTTGAGAACTAACTTGTTTCTTGTTGCTCTACATTACTTTGAAATTGAAATGCTATGGGAGTGAGGAGTTGTGTTGCCTATTTCATCATTGATTTCTAGACACAAATAGCGTTTCCAGCAATAAAGACGAAGACACAGTCAGTATTTTTCAAAGGAACTCGTACAAGGACTTTGTCTTTTCAAAGATGCCGGTGAATCCCTAATTAGACTAAATAAATGTAAGTTTTCATATTCTGCTGGGAGCTTTACCAACCTTACCAGCTGAGGCCGTTAACAACCTGACTATTAGTTCGGTTCACTTTTCTTTTAGCTTTTTGACACAACACTTGTTTGTAACCAGTGGGATCCCAGGGCAGTTTTACATAACAAGCTTTTCCAAATCATACCTGTTGAAACAAAATCCAATTCAGCTCAATTTGACTCATAATTGGTCTCTTTTTCTTTTATATTTGAATTATGTATTCATATCACCCCAAATTATAATAGAAAAACAGTCCAACTCAGTTAATAATTTAATTAAAATGATTACAAGCTTACCAGTTAAAGACTCTGTAACAACCCTCTGTGCAGAACCAGGCATGGGGAAAAAAGTTAACAAAGTCTATGCCAGCAATAGCATTTAACAAAAAACATGGCTAAACACAAGAGGACTAGATTAGGACAAGAAGAAATGTAAGGATAGTACATATAGTCAAAGGCAGCTATGGACAGACGGCATCAATCAGCTGGGAAAGATGAGAGTGGCTTAACCAAGACGGAAAGCTAAACTTAAGGGAATGGACCGTGGACTGCTTTCTATAGGAGAAATAACAACGTGAGAAGACAGACTAATTGAAGTAACACATTTAATGGCTTCACACATTAAGAGAAGAACTAGCTAAACCCCAGAAATGTTCAATAGTAGAAGATAAAAAAAGAGAGTACATATAGAAAAGCGAAGCAGTGGCTCAAAAAATTGGCTTCATCCAAGGAAAAGACATAGTTTACAGACAAAATAATGAAGCCAGGATTACTTTGAAAGTGCGTCTCTGGAGGGAACGGTTTTGTCAATTGCCTTTGCTCTTCAAACAGACACAACTAACGCCTTAGACCAGGAGCTCTTTCTGCTGAAATTACTTTGAAATATCGTTCTAACACAGAAAATCTGTTTATTATATATAATCCTGACAAAATCATCGGATTTGCTTGAAATTTGCTATTTCAATAGTTTTACTGGATTTGTTTTTGACATTTTTTGTGATTTAGTTATTAGAGAGTAGCAATGATATGATAATGATGTTATGTTTTATTTCTGTTTCTTTCTACCTAGAACTGGCGAAAAGTGTTGTCTCAATTTCAAACCATGTGGACTTTTTGGCAAGGAACTGCACAAAGTCGAAGGTTACATTCTTGATAAAAGGTACAGCAGCACAGCCTTAAGAAGAATTTCCCTTAAAAATGAATCCTTGGTGTGAAATTGTAATGCAGACTTCTCAACATAGTTGTAATACTTGTTGCTCTTGAATGTCTGGGCATCATTGTTTTTCTCACTATCAAGGAGACTGTAGTCTTTTCTAAATTGATATTCCACTCACGTTCATTCATTAAAATTTTTTGCAGTGCGAATTGAAATTACTTTGATTCCTAAATTAACTGTAAGCTCTGATAAATACATCGATCTTAATATACATCTCAAGATCAATGTATTGTTCTGAGTTTTAAATTCAAATTTGTAATTACCCATACTTATTTATGAAATGGGATTTTTGATTATTTATTTATCTTACTGATCAGTGACGATGTATTGAAGCATTAGTCCCAAAGCTGCTTTACGCCAGAGCTAACTTTTAAAAGCCAAACTAACATCTGTTGTTTAGGCACTAGTCCAACATGAAGCTGTCCTCAAAAACATAAACACAGCGGGGTTGGTCCAGCCTATAAAGTTTTTATACATTTTAAATAAAATATTCACATAACAGATGTGGAGAAAGCAGAAAGACAATAGTGAAAACGTTCGGCTGAAATTTCCTGGAAACCCTCTGCTCATGAAAGCACTCGTATTGAACTTTAAAGCTTTGTTTCGCTCGAAAGCGACTGAAATCATCATCAGTGGTGCGTTTGTGCCTGAGGACGGGTGCGTGTCTCTCCGTGTATCTGTGTGGTTCCCAGCAAAAAGAAGCTGTGCGCGCTGTACGGGAAGTGGACCGAGTGCCTGTACGTCGTCGACCTGGCCACCTTTGAAGCTCACAAGAAGAGCGACAAAAAGGGAGCGGAGGAGAAGAAAGCCAGCAAAGCGGTACGAATACTCAGCAGGGGACGGCGGCAAAATAAAGCTAATTGCAAAGTTACAGAGAGAAGTTGTTACTTCCTCCCTTTTGGGGTGGGGAAAGTTAAACATTGCTGGAGTTTTGGCCGAGATAAAAAAAAAAAAATGGTGCATGTGGATACCTCTGGTCATGGCGTTGCTGCGTAAAACCTCGGCAGGTCTAAACTGCCGGAGTTTCAGAACAGAGTTGAAAAACACGTCTAAACTTTTTTTTTTTCATTCGTCGTCACTTCAAATACTCAAATTTAGACTGCTGAAAAATATTCTCCTTTGATGATAGAGCCTTAGTGGGATCTAGGCGACTAATTAGACGGGCTTGCAAAACTACTCATGTCCCTAAAAATTGTTTTTGTCACATGACTGGAATACGTTTTTGATAAATGTCCTCTTATGAAAATGTGACGTCTGGATTAAAGAACCAACAATTTTATTTATTTGGAGGTTTTTAAATACAGTAAAACATAAAAATTTTGCAAAAAATCTTCGATATTTGTGGGAAACCGTCAGAAAAAGGCAAATTTTCAATCTAATAACAAAATGGATAAGTTACTGGAGCTTTTAGTGCCAGTCTATTGAGGAAATGCTATGCAATTATTCCCTAAAAAAATGCTAAACCTTGCATTTGGTATTACATCTATATTTAAAAACATTAGCTAAGTCATTGTGTTGGTTCCAAAGAGCCACTCGCGGGCCACAGGTTGCAGACCCCGACACAAAGTGGTGCATAATTGTGAGGTGGAACGGAAATAATGCATGATTTTATGTATAAAATTCTGATTATGCATTCACAACCTGCTCCGATACCCCAAATTACAATTCAGTGCAACTAAGTCCATTCAGACGTAACCAGTTTAGCAAATACAATCCACCTGTGTGTAATGTCCTTATTTGAAGGACCGTGCAAACCTGTAGAAGTTTATGGGTGGGTGAGATGGATTTTGTGACCAGCATGTTAAAGTCTAAAAAAAAACCTTATTGGGTGAGTCTGACTTAGCGCAAACATTTTTTAGCATTGATAAGAAAATGAATAGAGTTCAATCCATTTGCAAAAATACTAGGAAAAGAAACATGCAGCTAGAGTTACATTGGAATAGGTTAGATCATATCAGTGTTAGACTGCTTAAGTCAGATCTCACAAAAACTCACATGAGACTTTGTGTCTTAAACAATAGCTTCTCACACACACTCTCCACCCTGCCTCCTAAATCATACTCAGAGCTCTCTTGTAAGCCAGGTGTTTCTGTTTCTTGCCTAGGGTAATAGTGGGGATCAGGAAGGCGTACCCTCGCCTGCTGCTGACACCGTGGAGGTGATTCCTGGTAGTCAGCTGTTGTGGAGAATTGCTCCCAGACCAGCAAACTCAACCCAGGTCTCACCCATTGCTACAAAATCTAGCATCAATTAAAAAATAGGATGTTTTAATTGGAAATGTTTTGTTTTGTTTTTTCAAATAAGATGTACAGCTTCACATCCTTCGCGATGCAGCTGAACGAGCTGCGTAAGGACATGGAGGGAGTCATCCCGCAGACCGACTGCAGACTCAGGCCTGACATACGGGCCATGGAGAACGGCGACATCGGTGATGACTGTTAGAAATAAACATTAGCCGAGTCCTCCTTGCTGTGACCCAAAGACCTGACTGCATTGTCTCAAACAGACCTCGCAAGCGAAGAGAAGAAGAGGCTGGAGGACAAGCAGCGAGCCGCCCGTAAAAACCGCTCAAAGTCAGACGAGGAGTATAAGCCCAGGTCAGAGTTTGTTTGTTTGATGTTTTTTTCCGCAGGCGTTCATGCAGGCTGTAACTATATGAATCTGAATAGACGTCATGAGTGAGTGTTTCGCAATCATCTGATTATTTTTTTACAGCTGGAGACATCTTTGTGCTTGTTTTGCTCTCTGTTGTTCTGAATTGCTCCAGATTAACTCGGTTTTATCTCCGTTTTTCACATCTCGCCGCTGCATCGTGGCTTTGATGCTAAGGAGTCCTCCCCTCGGCCCGAGGTTAGAGCTTCTCGCCGTTTTACCGACACGCTTGGACGTGTTTTTTACACGCTCTCGTGACCCTCTGTGTTTTGTAAAAACATCCTAATCTCTCAGTGAATGCTATCTGCGGAATAGAGCGCCGCTGATGGTAGAGTCAGTGTCCGAAGACGTTTAATCCCTTTTCCATTCACAACAGCTTCCCTCACTCGCACTATAAGGATTTACTAAAACACTAAAGGTGTCCTTTCTCCAAATCCCTGTGTTCTCCTTCTTAGTAAACACTGGTCTATATCCTGAAGATGAAGCATGTCTGCGCTTCATTCTTCTCTGTGTGTGATTTGCTCGTCTCTCGACTGCTTTGCTTTCTAAATGCGGACGTTCTTTTCTTAGGTGGTTTCAGCAGGGACCGAACCCCCACACCCGCTCTCAGGACTGGCTCTTCTCTGGTGGATACTGGGACAGGAACTACAGCCAGCTGCCGAATATATATTAACAGATTTTCCTCAGACAGGAAAATTGCACCTCTTCTTTAAATATCCTACGTTTTTAAAATAAATAACTACACTAATGATGAGCACTTTGGCAAATGTGCACCTAAACATTGTGGCCTTATTCTAAGTTATGATGAAGGGGACGGGTCATTAATTATTTGTAGTTTGATGATGATTGGAGATGCATTAACCGTTTCTTTACTTTTAGCACAGTGGACTGAAAGTCTATACTTATTTTTTAGCATATACTTATTTTTTAGCATATAAATGTTCAAAATTGCACATCTGTGTATATATTCCTCCCATTTTCAACCATCATTGACCTCAGCAATTTATTTACTATTTGTTCCTCGACCTCCCTCTATTTTGCCTTGTACAGTTAAAGGATGCTTTTAACCCCCTCATACATGTTACAATGTGTCTGTTCTGCCTCACTAACGTCTTAAAAAATAAGTATAGCAGTATTTTTTTAAATCACCCGATCTTTGTGCTCTGTCTTTATTGAGGCACGTGTAAAGAAAGTGAGCTCTGTAAAAAGCTAAAGTTGGGTCTGATCATGTGTTGTAAATTAAAATGTACAAACCGAGCGACTTCTGCTGGAAATCATTTGTGAAAACCGAGGAAAAATTCTGATTTGAGTTCTGGTGAGAAAAGAAAATGTCACTATTTCTATAATTTTTCTAGATTTTTCTGCTCTTGTATAGCAACGAAATTGTAAATTTGCTTATGTAAATAAAACATTTGGGTGCATCCCTGTATGTTTTCACTTTTGCTGTTTATGGCTATTAATAAATCATTTAAGGAGTTACTTCCTCTCGTAGAGTTATGTGTTTTACATTTCTGATTATTCCTTTACTCTGCAGTGTCAACCACGCACAGCTTTACTTATTTAAATGGATTTATTTTCAATAATAAAGATGTAAATAAAATAAAAATACACATTTCCACTCATAATTATTTATTTCTACCATCTGATGTTATATTCGAGCTAAGTAGAGGTTGAGATCAGACTGCTGGTACCTCAGATGAGGATACAATTCTGGCTCAGTCTGTACAACAGACGTCTTACAATCATAGCTGTGGCTCCAGCATGGCAGCGTGCCCCTGGGCTAGGCACTTAACCCCAGGTTGCTTGCATGAATGTGTTGAAATAAACACCTTTAGTAGTCACTATGACTATGAAAACAGCATATAAGTTAAGTGCATTAAGCATGAGCCTTTTCAGGCTAAATCTGCTTTCATTGTTATGTTTGAACCCCAGGCTCATAATTAGATTTTACTGATCAACCCAGTTATGTTATGTAAAGTAAAGAACTCCATCTGATGGCCAAATGTAGAAAAGCAATGAAGTTCTGCCTGTTGGAAGATACATATCTATCTACTGCCTGCAGGCACGAGGTCTGTAAGTGTAGACATTACGTTTATTATTCAAGATAAAAGTGAATGGTTTATTTTATCTGTAGCAGAAGGAAAGGAAAACCTTTACCCTGCAAAACTGTTTAGAGCTCATCTCTATTCTGCTTCAAGGTAATTTTGGAATATTGTACCTGAGGATCCATAATTAAAGAAAGATCTATGTTTGTCTTTAAATAGGCTCTGCTACAACATAAAGCAATCTTGGATAGTGCATGCGGCCTTTTAAGCATATTTCCACTGCTGCAGTCTTGACTTAGCATTGCTTATTTTGCATATGTGTTCTCTTAACATCACTCTTTGCATAAAGCAGAGCACTTTTAATTATATGATAGTTTTTTTTTTTTTTATGAGTGATGATAGAAGAATGGGAGCCTTGTCTGCAGATGAGCTGAGCCAAAAATCACAGCTCTCAATTCATTTCTCATTATACTTGTAGTGTAGAATGGAACTACCTGTTTAAGAACTTTTCCCAGTCGTTTAACACGTGATTTTCCTCTTTGCCTCACTGTAATGTGAAAATAAAGCTATATCTATCTAAATGTGGTAGGAAACCTGGAGCTCTGTAAATAATCTAAATTAGGGTCTTGTCTCCACATAGGCACCAGTTGGTGGTCATAGATGCTACTGTTTTTTATGTCATATGTTTGAGAGATATACCTCCAATGTCAAGCAGATGTGTTGGGTATTTGATGAAGGTGGAAGACTGATTCCTGCTTGGACATCGAGTCAACCGCTAGTTTCATCAAAGATTGTTATTTGGATACTGAGAGAAGATGACAGGGGAAATAAAAACAACTGTTAGCGTTTTGTGTGAAATTTTAACCTAACATTGCGGTAGACTTACATGTAACCACATGAACCTTTCCATAACAGAGGCTTTTACCATGACCCATAGCATCGTTCAGCCAGACGCCCATTATGTGTTTATTATCTTGTAATATTGTTCCTTTTATGCACAATTATATATGCAAATTACCCATAGGAGCAAGCAACTATTACCTCGTTTGCCATTACGTATGCATTAGAGCTATTCACACTATTTCCCTGAAAATGGAAGAGGAGACCTGCATGGTGCTGAGACTTTCAGTGAAGAAATTATTTAGAAAAGAAAGATTTATTTGGGGATCAGCTGCTGCAGATGGAAGACCCCAAAACAGTAAAACAGTAAAATATGGGTAAAAGACCAAAGTCGGTCCCCATTTCTGTGTGCTCAGAAAAGCATGACTGGAAGGTGCAGGATCTAATATCCTGTAGACGCCCGAAAAAACTCCGTAGGAATGTCATGTCTCTGTGGAGCCAATGAGAAAGGATTTTGGTCATCTTGTTGTTTACATCTTTTTTGTACATATGTACTTCTAAAATACTAGAATTTGCACATATATTTATTTTCCCCTCCATATAATGACATCCTAGGTTTCTTAGTGCTTAAGTAGCCAGTGTTTTGAGACAGTGTTTTACTCTGAGTAATTTCTTGAATGACTTTATTGAAACTTCATTAAAGTGGTAAATATTTAATAGGTACACTGTCCATCTCTGTATTGTGTCATGATCAGCAATCCCTGTGCTGTGTGCCTCTTCTTGTGGTGGATAATTCTGTTTTGGCCAGGTGACATTGAAGGAGCGAAGGATCAACTCTTCAGGTGAACTAGTCTTCATATGAAGAAAGAAGGAAGGCCGGATTAACACAAATACATTGTAATATTAAAATCTCTTGTTGTCTCCATAGGTGGATGAATCAATGGAATGGAAGTTGGTTACTATGCACATTAAATGATATACCTTTGGTTAAGTTGTTGTTGAGGGAATGAGTAACAGAGCCAGCTTTTAGCTTCAGAGAACTGGTGTCAATATTAATCTTGTTGACTTCTGCTGACACAGAAAATAACTAAAGGTTGTAATAAATTGTCTGGAATAGAGGTAGCTAGAGATGCAAAGGACATAAAATGTTGTTTATCTGCCTCAGTTCTTGTAAAAACAGCTCATATTACTGGAACGTATCTATCCTAACCTTAGACCCACAGGAATCCTTTATCTTTTATTTCAATACTGGTCTTTTGCGATCCCACTGAGGTCAGTTTTGACACAGTGAATAAAAGTGTGCTGCTGTGTGCCATGACAACATTCCTTGGGAAAAAAAAACACATTCCTGTTGCTTTTGCTGCCTCAGATTGTGATATTACAACAAAATATTTTTGTCTTTGTTTTGTTTTTACAAAGAATATGTTGGAGCTATTTATTCTTTATTTCTTTATCCATTTGAAATTTGTTAGTTTATTCTTAAATGTCATTCTTTTTGTATTTATAAAGTTTATTTGTAGGTTAATAATTTTTGATTTTATTTCTTTTGTTGTTTTCTTATTTTTCTTATTTATGGGTTGTTTTCTTTCTAATTCAGACAGGAGGTAATGTGGGTCACTCCACTTTCTATAGATGAAGGGGCCTGGTAAAGGACCAGCAGGCATTTTTGTTTGGGGCCTATGGTTTTTACCAGTACAAGAGAAGTAGATAGGATAACAAAGGAAAGTTTGAACCTTGTAATTGCTTGCTGAAAAGGAAAATAAAAGCAACCAAACATTCGACAAAGTTCTTGTAGCAACAGTTTAGCTGGCATACTGAAGGGAGCCAGGATTCCCAAGGGATCATACAGTGAGCTAACCACAGACAAAATACCCCTTCTGGTGTGTGGACGGTTCTGCACAGACGCAAACTTGAACTCGTTTGTTTCAATGCTCCACTGTAAACCCAGTACTCTCAACTGGAAGTTGATCTGTGTCCATATCCAGATTCTTAACTTCTTTTGCCTGCTTGAAGAATCTTGACCCCAGTGCCTTATAGTGGCTGATGGAACTTTTATTGGATGTTTGGTTTGACAGACAATCGCCACTATAGAATGTTTTAAAACAATATGAGATTTTGTGCAAAACTGTGTTTTAATATTTTTGAGTTTATACTAAGCATGTCTGGTCTGCTGTTTAATGTGTACTTTGAGCTTTATAAACTGAAATGATTGATACAAAGGACCTTTCCAGCACCAGTAAATCAATTTATGAAGTCAAAACGTACCTTTGAAAATGCAAAAGGCAGGGACAAAACCTGCTGTGTGTGACAGTCTGTTAAGATCAGTGAGGGTAACCAGGTCAGGTCTGCAGAAAATGTGCCATCTTTATACATATTTAAATACCGCTATGGGAAACGTACACACTGTGTTGAAAAAGCAATGTCACGACACTTTCCAACCTTCATGTCAGAAATGCAGCCCTTAAATTTCCCTCTTTGCAGTGTGATATGTTTGTATCCTTTATGAATTACGCTATCAATGCTGAGACCCAGCCAAAGACAAAAAAAAACAAATGGTGTAAAAGTAATAAGAAGATGTCATGGCCTTACCTGTTGGCCTCCCCTCTACAGAAAAGTAATGCAATGCTTCATTATTGTATCCTTTGTTATGCATAAAGGTATAATTAGAAATACAGAATATTATAAAGGCATCAGCAAGAGAGAGCTGGATATCATGACCCGAGCTGAAGCTCTGTGCCAAGAATATTGTAAACATACTGATTTTTATCCTTTTATAATGTAGAAAAGCTGAATGCTTTCAATTGGATGTTTACCTTTAAGCTGCTATTAAGAGGAACAGCATGGCTGGACATTCTACTGAAGCCCAGAGAAGCTCTGTATAGGCTGTTCCAGACAAACAAGGATTCAGGTGCTGCTGAATATAATGTGGGCACGCGAACACCCTACAGGAGCCAGACACAAGCAAATGTTAAGGTCCCAGGTGTGTGGGTCTGAGCCTCCCAACAACTATTTAGGTGATATGGAAAATGGATATAAAAACAATATTCAAAGTGTGAAAAAGGAGGCTGCGATAAAATGTAGTCTTTAATATTAATGTGTGTTTTTTCAGTTATCTTTAAAAATATGTATATATTAATATTTTTAATGCAATATGTTTAAACAAAACTTAACATCCTCATCAAATTATTAGTTATCATTGCCTTGCATTTCATTAATTTATAAAGATGCATTACTTAAAGTAATGGTAGATATTTTTTTACTGCTACAATCTCGTCTCTAGTTCAGCCAGGGGACTTGGTTTCTTGTCATTTTAATATAAACTTTTGTTGCAATGTGCTTTGGAACTGTAAAGGCAATGATTATCGTCACTGCCTAACATTGTCATAAATATGATAGGAATGTTGTTGTAATGGCCCAAAAATATTAGCCACAATTCATTGTTTCATGCTGAGATTCACGTGAAACAAGTTTTTAAGATATGCTAACACAGCGAGAACGACTTAAGTTACAGAATTTGGACAGGAAACTGTCAATCTTAAAAGCTAATGTTACAAAAGAGGGTATTGTTTTAGGCCATGCTACACAATAAACTGGTATTGACCACACAGACCGCTGTTCAAATACACTTGACTGTACTTTGCCAGTAAGGAAACTGGGCATCCAACAGTGAAATCAATGGTCTCATTGCACTCACAAATCTCTGCATCTGCTGTCAGGTGATCCACACATTCTCTCAGTGGGCCTGCTGTGATGTTGTCTCTAACGATGAAAGGAGCGCCGCCTCAGGAAGCCACTCCGATGAGCTGGTGCCGTTAATGCTGCTGTCTTACCTCCGTCTGAGACATGCCGGCAGTCCTCCGACATAACACCATGTGAAGACTTGAAATTTTGTAGTTTGAAAATCCTCTGTGTAGATCTGCTCAGATCCGTATAACACAACACATCAGCAATCAAACTGCAGCCTTTATGTCTTAAGACAGATCAAGAATACAAAGCGAGCCGCAGCATTCGCTGTTGTTTCTAACCCAGGATGTCACGAATCCACAGTCCTAATCATTGAAAATATCACAAACATAGAAACCTGAGCTGAACTCTGATTCCTGCTATGCTGGTTGACCTTGAAGCATCAGGAGGCCTGTTTCCACATAGACACAGTAAAAAGGACTTCTGGTGGAAAGTAAAAATAGATCAAATAACTTGGAGAAGTATTCAGAAATGGGGAGAACGTGCAAACTCCACTCAGAAGGGATTCTTGCCTTACAATAAACTTTGATGTTGCAAGCGGCTATATAGCTGTAACCAATGAGTGTATCTCTGTAGTTTATTTTAGGAAGTAACACATACTTCATTCCTAATAAAGGATTGTTTCTCTAGGCTGTTTTTAATCAATTTAAACAGTTTGGTTTTTTCTTCTCCAGCTCCTTCATTAAGGCATTGCAGTACTTGTTTCATCATAATAGTCACACATAATATTTTGTGGATAAACCTCAACAGCTTAAAAAAACATAATAATCAATATTTGTTTAATCAATCTTTTTCTACTGAGTGCAATAACTTCTTTTAGAAGTCTTAGATGACAGCAGTGTCATGATGTGTGTTTTGTCTGGTTCCGTTTCCTCCCTGTGTCTCGTCACTCCGCCTTCATTCACAGCTGTCTGCAATAATTCACTCCTCTTCTCAACCAATCACACCCCGGTTCTCACTACTTAAGCCACATTCATTCACACACTCACCGCTGGATCGACTGTTGTTTTCCCTGCTATTCCTCGTTGCTCCTAGCCT
>JAVLVB010001013.1:850254-900643 GCA_032876305.1 Orestias chungarensis | reverse complement strand
GTGTCCATATTGTAGATTTTGTGTAGCTCAAATCCTATTTCTCGCATAGTTATTATATTCCTATATTTTATTACATTATTTAAAATTGCTATCAGGGTGAAAACTGGACCGGGGGATTAGAATTTTCGTCCCACCTCATGTACCACATGTGATGTGATGACAAATAAAGATTCCTTGATTCCTTGATTCCTTGATTCCTTGATTCTTTTATATTACCTCACTTGGGGGTGTTAACCGTATTCCTTGGGAAAAAAACAAAAAACTGAAACATTTCATCCCCTTAGGAGCTTTTCCCAGGGTGTGTTTCCCTTTCCTTCATAAATAACACGTCAAAGGTATGAGCATCTGTGAGCTCACTGGTCCTTTTTAATCCCAGCTCAAAAGCAATATTTCCTGTGAGCTCTGCTCATCACCATGTTTTGTGAGGCGAGTGTCCAATCTCGCCTACAACATATTTTGTTCTCTTGGAGCAATGTTACACTGGAGTCTATTTGCCTCCAGAGCATTTAAATATATTTTTTTAAGGTATACCCACACCAAATATGATTTTATAGATTTACTTTTCCTTCTCTTACAAACAATCTAGGTTTGCAGATGTCTCCTCGCACCATAGTGGCCATGGTAGCTCTTTTACACAAACATGCAACCACATCTGGGCTGATGTCATGGTCAAAATACATACATACATTCTAAAAACAAAAACAATGACTCTACAACAATTTAACTGAAAAGTTGTTTATGTAAGATAAATTCTTTAAAATGTGACAAACCTACAGTAAAAATAAGCAAACACATCAGATGTAATAAATATAAATAAAGCTGTGAACACCTATGGCTACAGAAGTTTGACTCGTCAATAATTGCAAACGATTCGTTGTGAATGGTTTCTTAATATTTCAGATCATCAGATCATCTCACAACTTTCTCACCATACTGCTAAAGTCCTACAATGAGAATACTTTTTAATTTTTTTGTGAGTTTCCTTTAAACTCTGGTTTCAGGCGTCCGTCTTTACGATGTAGCTGCAATGAACTCTATAGATTTGTGGGACGCACCAACAAAGTGGAAAATGTTTTGGTGTTATTTCTGTGTTGCTGTCGTTTGTGTTTTGTCCATGTGACCATCAGAACGGCAAGTTTAAAGTCACAGGGGATCGTTGTGAGCAGTGCTAGTAGGGATTCCATGGGAAGCAACCAGCAGGACCTACACAGCCTCTCTATGTCTATGACACAGAGGCATTCGAGCTCAAACAGTTGGGAGTTCATCAGCAAAGATAAATGGTCAGAATACAAGAAATATGCAAGCTGTTCACGTATTAAGGGAAATGCTTCATTGCTGTCACTGACAATTTTTTCTGTGGTTTTTTAAAAGGATATCAATATTTTTTTACTTCATTTTCTTTCATAAAATGTTAATAAACACAAATAAATGTTACATTCACGGTATAGGAATAAGTTCGTTTACAGTCTGGCTCCAAAATGGGAGAACAAATAATGTTTAATAAGTAAGAATTTAAAACAAACCATGTTCTTTCACTTCAGATTATTAAAAAAGGAGGAAAAAAATCATGAGGACCTCAGCATGCATCATATTCTCTGACAAAACCTCTAAATTGCCACCTTGGCTCAGGGACAACACCTGCCGTCTGTTTGCTAACGGAGGGATCACAGAAGTTTGTCTTGCCACTTCCCTTTAAAAACTTCTGAGTGTCGCCGACTTGCTAGCCCTTTGAATATTTCTGAGCAGATCGGCCAATTGGAGCAAAACAGAACAGCAACCAGACTGCAAAGAGAACCGCAGATGCCTTCTGCTTCATTATGCGTCTTTCAGCTTCGCCTCATTAGGCGAACTGTGGAAAAATCCTGCCTTTAAAAGCAACGTGTCTCCTTGTGCTGCAAGGTAAAAAGCTGCAGAGGGTGAATCCTGGAGCCTTTTTGGGTGAAAATAAGTTCAGGTTCAAACTTCACTGAGGTGTGGTCACGCTTGGCAAAAATTTCTTAAAGAAGCAGCGGATAATGAAGAAATTACATAGAATATAATGAAAGCAAGAAAGACACTGAGATAAAAAAAAAATGATTTATGGTCAGCAGGGGTGGATAATATTGAATATATTGAGGAAAACTACTGCAAAAAAACTTAAAAAAGTTACTGAGCTAAAGTTAAATCAATTACAATAAACTTAACTTATTAACCCGCTTCTGTCAGACTGCCCCAGGGCAGCTGTGGCTACCTTACAGTAAGCTTACCATCACCAGTGTGCGAATGGGTGAATGAATGTGGTGTAAAGCGTTTTGGGGTCCCCTGGACTTAAAAAAAAAAAGCGCTAAACAAGTACAAGCCATTTAGCAATTACAATGAAATTAATGTTTTTTATCTCTCCTATTAGTAATACTGTTTTAGGAATACTGCTATCGTAAAAAAAATTATATTAAATGAATAAATCATGGCAACAATTTTCTGTAAATCACGTGATGCAAACACAAAACAGGCCTTCTGTAAGTTACAAAGATGTGTTGTTTTTAATTGAAGCTCAAGATAACATGCTCATCAGATTATTTCTGTTTTTATCAACCTCCATCACTAATGGGTACTGTTTTATGGAACTGGGGCCTTTACAATGTTATCACTATGCCGAAGTAAACATGTTTTGATTTAGGGATATCATTTTAGGCTGGCTAGTTATTACACTTATTTAATCCCGATAAATGTGTTTGCCTTTATACATACCAATAAACAGATATATATTAATATATTTCTAATATATTCATGTATTTTTTTACCCAAATTGTTATATGTAAAGTTGCTCAAAGTCAGATCTGTCACACTTCCAAATGCTGCTCTCATCCTTCTCCTCAAAAAGGAGTTCTATCAGGAGAAGATCCACAGCGCTACCGACACCCGGGAGCTATTTTCTACCTTCAAGTCTCTGTTAAACCCACCTCACGGCAGATTCCTTTGCCAACTCCTTCATAGACAAAGTGGCAGTGATCAGCAGTAATTCTCAGACCCATCTACACAGACCACAGCTCACCCTTCCTCACTGGTCCTTCCTCTGAGCGCTGCTGAACCCACTGGTTACTTTTCTTCATTTACCCCTCTCACCGAGGATGAGGTATCAAAGCTTCTCACAGGCAGCCGCCCTACATCTTGCCCTCTGGATCGTATTCCCACCACACTCCTGCAAGCCATAGCCCCAACCATGGTGACAGCAGCCACTCACGTGATCAATGCTTCACTATCTACCGGATCATTCCCCACCACCTTCAAACGAGGCGGTGGGGTAAGTCCCTTACTCAAAAAACCCTCCCTAGGCCCCACCCAAGTGGAGAACTACCGACCGGTCTCCCTCCTCCCTTTCCTGTCTAAAATCATCGTAAGTGCTGTCTCAAAGCAGGTGACGAAATTTCTCTCCCAACATGACCTCCTTGATTCTAACCAATCAGGCTTTAAGAGCGGTCACTCCACAGAAACTGCAATCCTGTCAGTAATGGAATCCTTGAAAGAAGCCAAAGCGACAGGCCAATCATCAGTTCTCATCCTACTGGACTTCTCAGCTGCATTTGATACTGTAAACCACAGCATCCTACTTACCAAGCTGGCAGACATGGGCATTGAGGGCAGTGCACACTCCTGGTTTGAACCCTACCTCACCGGACGATCCTTCAAGGTGGCAGGGCAAGGCCAAACATTGACGCGACACCACCTAACCACAGGGGTGCCCCAAGGCTCAGTGTTAGGGCCCCCTCCTCTTTGTCATGTACACTACTTCGCTGGGCCCAATCATCCATTCAAATGGCTTCTCCTATCACTGCTATGCAGATGAAACCCAGCTTGATCTGTTCTTTCCTCCAGACGACCTCTGGGTACCGACGCAAATCTCAGCCTGTCTTTCTGACATATCTGCATGGATGAAAGATCACCACCTCCAATTGAACCTCTCCAAACTGAACTGCTTGTCATCATAGCCAAGGAAAGTATTCACCACAACATCAGCATCAGGTTAGACTCCCTATCTGTGGCACCCACTAAGGTTTGAAGAAACCTGGGCGTCATGATCAATGATCACCTGACCTTTGCGGATCAGGTTGCCTCTGTCGCTCGATCGTGTCGCTTCTCTTTATTCAACATCAGGAAGATTAGGCCATATCTAACTCAACATGCGACACAGCTTGTAGTTCAGATCTTGGTCATTTCCCGCCTTGACTAAAGCAACGCCCTCCTAGCAGGTCTTCCAGGTGGTGCTGTGAGACCGCTACAGATGATCCAGAATGCTGCAGCTCGCTTGGTTTTCAACCAGCCAAAGCGAGCGCATGTCACACCCCTTTTCACTGAACTCCATTGGCTTCCCTTGCATGCATCAAATTAAAATCACTAATGCTGGCATGCAGTGTTTGATGGATCAGTGCCCATCTACCTCAACACCCTCTTAAAGCCTTATGTCACTGTCCGACCGCTCCGTTCCTCCAAGGAGTGCCAACTAACGCGACCAATGCCCCGTGCAGGTCAATCTAAACTCCTCTCATTTGCGCTTCTTCGCTGGTGGAACGACCTTACGTACACTATCAGAGCATCAGATTCTCTTTCCACCTTCAAGAAATCCTTGAAGACCCAGCTCTTCCGAGAGTATCTATTACCCTGAAAGATCTAAATGCACTTATTACCCCCCCTGATATTAGTTAGCACTCTGTGTTTTCCTAAATGCTGTAAATGAGTGTAATCATTAATGTTAAATCCTCTCCGAGCATATTTCAGGTAAATTGCGTCGTAGTTCAATGTTAAACCCTCTTTTTGTAAGTCGCTTCCGATAAAAGCGTCTGATAAATGCATAAATGTAAATGTAAATGTAAATGAAAGTCAGATTTGATTATTGCATCTGAGGAACATTTTCTCCACAACCTTTTAACAAAATATCAAATTTTCATTTAGACATTCATTTTGTATTCACTGAGATTCTAATGGAAGAAAACTGGGTACATATCAATGTCTCAAACTATTTCTGAGTAGCATGGGGTGGCCGGTGAGAAGGAGCAAATTTATTTTACAGCATTTAAATAGTGATTGGTTTGTTCAGTTGGTTTTCCATATGTTTCCAACAAAAGCTTAAAGGTAAAACGTCCTTTTTTAATATTATTTCATACAAGTTCTGTATGCTTTTTAAGGGATTCTTCAGAAGTTAACTTTCATGTTAGCTAAACACATCCGGGAGGGATGATGTTGTTCGTTTTTAAGTTTTAGAGAAACTACAGAGAAAAACAAGCATAGCTCACTGTATTGGACCACAAAAGGTGCAAAACATCTGTCCACCAAGGTTTTTGCTTCATTCATGAACCTGGTAATTAATAAAATAGTTTAATATTTTCCTGTTAAAAAAACCACAGACAGATGTTTAGGGTGGATTTTGTCTCATTTGTCCCAAAAAATAAAAGATTTACTTCAATGAAACTTCATCGCTGTCCAGGGTTTAAATATTCAAATTTTATTAAAATTTTCAGTTTTATTTTTGATCAGTTTTAAAAACACAGAAATATCTGAATAATGGAAAATCTGCCCCCCAAATAAAACATCCTTCTACTTCCCTGAGAGAGGTTTTGTTTTAGAGGTCTCAAAATCACAATATTGGGTACAAAGCATAGCTTGCAATGCCACAAGTGTTCTTGCCATTCCGGGCCATCCGCATGTATCCACCTTCACCCCAGCTGCTTCCCCAACTAGAAAAAAAAGGTGAAAAAGCAATAATTATTTAATTTGAGCCAACATTAAAGTGGCAGGTGTTACTCTATAAGTGGTGAACATGCCTGTTTTTGACTATCCAGTAGTCCTTGCCCTCCTCTGAGCCATAGCCAACCAGCAGCACCGCATGGCTCAGGTGGTTAGAGTTGCAGTTGGGCTCGTCGTAAATACCTGCGGAGAAGAAGGCAAGACTTACTGTGAAAGCTTCCTGTGCCATTTGCTTTGCAGTTAGTTTAAATAGAAATGAAGTTATAAGATTTGCTTGTTAAAAAACACTTCACCAGTGTTACTAGTAAGAGGTTTACACAGTCAGTGTTACTGTTAACATTCCTGTAATTTTATTTTAACATTCGCTTACTGAAATAGCAGTGTATCAGCCATGCAGGTGCATTTTAGTAAATCCCTGTTATTCTAGGGTTTACATCTACTATAAATCCAAAATTATTTGTCTCTGAAAATTAGAATATTACTCAGTCAGTAAGTAAAAAAAAAACAAAAGTGTGCCCATGTTTCCAAAACTATATGCACTCATGCACTTGGTAGGGTTCCTTTTAGTTGTAATGGCAGCCTTCAACTCAGCTGAATTGTCAGGTCTGTCAAGTTTCTCATGGACACATACAGTTATGCCTATTTAGATTTGCCAAGTTAAACTAACATGGTGCAAGACTACTAACTAAGGCAACTCCATGTAAGTCTCACTGGTACCTTCTTAACATGAAAGTAACTTGAACTTGAACTTGAAATGTAAAATTTACTGTCTTCAGATAAGAGGGTTTTATACCATAGGGCAACGATTATGTCCTTTCTCTTGTTAGCACAGTCAACATCCTTCTAATGTTCTGGGTTAGGACCGGCTTAATAATATTGTTAATGTTTCACAGTCCTGTCAGTGCTACCGTTAACTCTGCTGATTGTGCAACTTTTTGTGTTACATTTTTCCTTCCACTTAACTTCCCAATAATATGTCTAAAACAAGATTTTTGCTTTAGCAATAGTGTTTAGATGACCACCAGTGACTGTCATGTCACTTTGTGTCTTTTCAGTATTGTGTTGGCCATAACATAACAAGTTTTTATACTGGTCTGATGTAACACACTGACAGCCTGATCGACTTGAATTTTAGACTCTTATATTGACAATTAACATCAGCAAACACAATATATTGCCCTGTGTGTAATAAATCTGTATGTGCTTCAGTTTTTGACTGGATTGCTGAAATAAAATCACGTTGTGATGGCTTATTGAAAATCAATTGCTTCTTTGTTTTCTACTAATTTCTGACCTTGAAAGTGATGCTAGATTTTATAGATGCAAACAAACCTAACCTTTGATTCCTTTGTGGTTAATTTAGTACATTTCGAATCATGCCAAAATGCTTGAAATCATTTCCTTATCTAAAAAAATCACACAAATAAGAAGCAGCGCAAAAAATATTTTTGCTGTTTGTAATAAATTTCGGTCTCACTCAGCACATGAGGAGAAATATCTGGCTGTGTATCCGCAGTTGTTTTTTATTCTGCTGCTGCTGGTGTTAGATGGATGCAATGCCCATGGGGATTTTAAAAAAAGTTGGTTACATAACAGTTACTTCACATTTAAACACAACAGACATTAACCTGAGCTGTAGAAGAGGAAGCTTGCATGATCGGCATCAACAGCTACTGTAATTGGCCCAATGGTTGCCACAGCATCAGCCAGGGCCTGGTCGTCTCCTTTGGGGATAAACCTGTAGTCTCTGATGTGAGCCACTGCAAGACTGCTGTCGTAGAAACAAGGTTGCGTGTCCTGTCAAGAGAAATTAATGTCACTGGATGCCGAACCGTCCTCGGCTTGCCGCTGCAGAGCCTATAGCGTAAGGCAGAGCCTCACCACAGAGGTGTATGGGTAGGTGTCCGTCGCCTGGAGACCGTTGCTTATCACGTAGTCGTAGGCGTTAGCCATCCAGGCGCCACTGCACCCATAGGTGCCATACGCTTTGGAGCAGTCCACCAGGTTCTGCTCGCTCAAAGACACGAGCTGACCTGTTTGCTTGTATAGTTGTCCTTCTATCGCCCCGGTGGTGCTAAAAGCCCAGCAGGAGCCACAGTAACCCTGAGAAAACAAACCACAGATTGTAACCATTGATTGTGATTCAGTCTGGATAAGAATACTGAAACGACCATACAGATCTTACCTGATCTTTAACCTCCGTGACATAGCCCGCGTTCCTGTAGTCAACCTTGGCAGCATTTAGTTTCTTGGCATTGAAGCGCAGTCTTCGGGCAGAAACCTCCTTTCCTCTTGTCACAAACTGAGCATTGATCATGGCTCCCTGCAGATTTTGGTATTCGTCTCTTGTCTAAAGGTAGAAATCACAGGAACAAGGATGGAAGGTAATTGGATCCCCTATCTGTGATTAACAGATTGCTTTATTCTGTTGTTAACAGATTGCTTTATTCTGTTGTTTAGCTCGGAATGAAGCGTACATGTACTTGTGTTTTGCAAAACTAATGATGTTTAAGGTAAATGAAAAACTGATATTTTTATATCTTACATATAGAAAGACTAGATAAGGGCATCATTCTCACCGCTCAGAGTTTGTTTTTTTCAGTTTATTTACAACAACGCTCATGGTGAATTTACAAAAAAACTCCTTTCAAAGTATAAAAACTATACCTTTAGAAGCCTTTTTGAAACATGTATTAAATATGGATGGCTAAACTCTGCAGCCACCAAGTGAGGACCAAGACTAGAAACTTTGTTTAGTGGCGTTCAATTGTTTGGATTTTCTTATATGTTACTTCTTTGACCAAAGAAAAGTTTAAGTGCAAAGCAGCACTTCTTACAAGATCTCCATATTTATTCATGGCCATGGCAAAGGACCTCCTCCCCATGACAAATCCTTGGTTGTGGTCTTCGATCTTCTGCTTGTTGCCCTCCCAGATGGCCCTGCGCTGCATTTCGTCCTTAATAACAAATTTAAGTACAAAAAAAATGTAAAAGAAATCAAAGGCCATATGCTCTGGATTGTTTTGATGTGCTGTTTTAACTGTCTCACTGAATCATCATAGCTTATGGCATGGCTTCTTTTCCAGATCTCCCACTCAGTCAGAACCACCTCCTCTGATTCTGACAGCACCATCTGCGGGTGGCACAGCAGGACGAAGAGCAAGGCTGCCCTCGGCAGAAAACTGAACCTTCCGGCTGAAAACAGAGAAAAAAAGAGAGTCGCAACCTCTCACTATGTGGGAATTGTATGCATCGTATTAAAAAAATCTGTGCCAGGAGTTCACTGACCCCAGCACCAGCATCAAAACAACACCCTGAACCTTATTGCTCTCCTTGTGAGCACTGGTTCTCGGAATTTCAACTCATCAACACATAATCAAAGTTTTTTTCCATAAAGAGAGATCATATCAATCTCACAATACAAAACCAAACGCTCTCTTTTTAAAATAAAATGAATTTAACTATCTCGGGTTGCCTACCTGCAAACATGTGGGTCCGTTTCGTTTCCATGTTCCACGAGCAACAGTCTACAGATTCCAGCTGTCTGCCTGCTATATAAAGCAATCTGGTAACTACATGTTCCTGCTGTAATTTTGCTCAATCCTTAAATGAACACCTGCACCGGCACCTGACAACGGCATTAGTCAACAAAAATATGTTGCCCTTCAAATTCTCACTCTGCACTCTTGTGCAGTTATCACTTAGAAACAGCTAAAGCTGCAGTCTTGTTAATCCCTCAAATAGATGTTTATGAATGGGCACAACACCTGACGCCCAACACAGGGAAAAGGACAATGTTTCTAATCTTTATAAAGTTTGTGCTAAAATGGCATAAACAAATCACACTGGGAAGTGAAAAGGATGATTCCAAGATTGTTAAACCTGATGCGTTGGTACATTCACATATGGCAGAAAACTAAACACTGCACGTCAACCTGAACATCCCCAGCATGAAAATAAAGGCTGACGGCATCACGCTGGTAAACTGCTGTTCAATGGTAAATATACCACCAGAGCTACAATGGAATGGGTTAGATTATATATAGGCACATTCATGCATAAGAATGGTCTAGTCAAAGTCCAGACTTGAATCCAATTAGGAATATGTGGCATACCTTGATTACTATTAGTCACAGCAGATTTCCATCCAGACAGAGCTTGAGGATGATTACAAATGCGGGGTGCAAACCTGGTAGACACTTAGTCCAAAAGGCTCTTCAACAAACTTTTAGCCGATTCCCACATAATTTTGAAAGAACAGAGCATTAAACGTGCAGGACCATTTTAGTCCATCTGACCAAATCCTAATAAAATACACATTGTAATGTGACAAGCGGGGAAAATGTTTAAAATATACATACATACAGTTACTCAATACATTTCCATTCAAAATCATTTTTACCTCTCAATTGATTTGGAAAATCCAATCTAATCTACATTTTATAACAGGAACATGTCCACCAAAGTGCTGCACATATAAAATACTAAATAAAAAATAAATAAATAAGACATAAAATAAACTAAAATAATATAAGACAACAGATATAATACAATACATAAAATAAGTAAAAGTAAAATAAGAAAATCAGCTAAAACAGTAAAAGACACATAGAACCATAAAACTCATGCAGTGTTAAAAGCCAAAGAATAAAAGTGGGCCTTCAGACGAGACTTAAAACATTCCACAGTGGGAGCAGTTCGAACACGGAGGGGCAGAGCGTTCCAGAGTCTGGGGCCAACAACAGAGAATACCATGTCCCCCCTAGTTTTAAGTCCAGTCTTAGGGACCGTGAGCTGGGACTGGCCCACAGACCTCAGAGCGCGCAACAGAGTATAAAAATGGAGGCAATCAGAAATGTCCTTTGGAGCCAGTCCATTTAAAGCTTTAAAAACAAACAATAATAATTTAAAATCTATTCTAAAACATACAGGCAGCCAGTGAAGTGAAGCTAAAATCGGGGTGATGTGTTCATGCTTCTTGGCCCATGTTAAAAGTCGTGCCGCAGAGTTCTGGACTAACTGCAGATGGGAAAGAAAAAAGTATATCATGGAACTTGTGTGAAATTTGTCCCAGACAATTTAAAGTGCTTTACATAAAGATTAAAGCGTAGAATTAGAAAGTAACAGTTTAGAAATTGAATAATAAACAAAGAAAAGCTTGATGGTGGGTGACAAATTTAATTAAAGTAAGACTGTTCCAGATGTTTGGACTATGAAATTCACCTGGTTTGGTTCTGACTCCAGCCTAGCCATCATACACGTCTGTATTAAGTTTGAGTAAAAATAATAATAATAATTGGAGAAAAATCATTATTAATGACTTGATTGCTGACCTTTGGGTTTACACCTGAGGTCAGCAGCGCCCTCTGGTGGCGCAGCTTGTTCCCTGCAGGCTGCGCTCCAGAGGCTGAGCTCAGCTGACTCGCTCCGCTGTTATTATGATGGCGGGGGTGGGGGGGCAACACCCAAACACGGTGCAGCAAAACGGCCAAATTACGCGTCTGATGAGCGAGTGCGCATAAGAGGAGCACCATGAGTCACGACTGAGGTCTGCAGGATGTCTTTCAAGGTAAACCAGTTTTTGTCTATCCATCTCTCCCCATGGCAGTCTGGCTGCGAAGGCCTACATCATCAGCATCATCAGCATCAGACAGCTTACTGTTCAAATGCAAGACTGCTGCGTTGTCAGGATTTCTTTATTGACGTGATGTGCTTAAGTATAAAGGTAATAGGATGTCAAATTAGACAGTGTACAGTGTAGCTCTGCAGTAACATGCCAGCGCACAATGACAGCATCGTAAATAAAGCACGACATGGCTCACAGTGCCGTGGCGAATACGCCTTTACACTGTGCACTTGTGTACTGGTGCACAATCCTCCCTGTTCAGAAGAAGAGAGGAAAAAAAAAATGGGGTGAGGAGCACATATGTTTACGCCGATGCTCAAAACTTTGAAGTCATTCTTTTTGTTCCTGCCCAAAATCTGGCCTTTTTTTTTTCCTGCCTATAAAGTTTATTCAGATATGGTACACCTTTGTTGTTCATGTTTTTGTTGTTGTTTGTGTTGTTTTCATCTAAAAAAGTGTCACTATTTGCCTCCTTTCCATGTTTGTTTTTTAAAATACACTTAGTACATTTTCTGTTTTAGCCAGGGGGAAGGACTATACAGTAAAAATATAAAGTAAGCAAACTTTTTGATTAAGACCAATAAAAGATAAATATGGCCTGTTGTGTACATTACCAAAGTCAGCCTATAGTATTAAGAGGAGTTTGCAGGACCTTCTAAACCTTAGAAAACCTGCACTCCCCGTGTGATGGTTCACCCGCATGAGTTGCAAACAAGCACAAAGCATTTGTTCTTCATTCGCAGCTAATTTAATCATAGTGGACCTATTGAACATTCACACAATTACTTATTCAAGGATTTTTCTGTTTACCTTACCGGCTAATTATTCACGAGACACGTTGTCTATTTACAGATTAATTCCAAAATATTATAATATCATAAGTACCTACATTAGAAGCAACGTTACTTAACGAACCATTGAGCAGCTTTGGTTACTAACTCCTGCGTATTTACACTTGTTTTTTGAAAACTGAACAAATAAAAAGGCACACTTTTACTCAAAAGCACAAAACAGGGTTCTGAATAATTTTGAGAACTACTGTTTAATTAATTTTTAAAATAAAAAAACGTTTCTGTATTATAGCAAAAATGCTTTATTTAACATAAATACAGGGCCGGACTGAGAGATTTTTTCAGGCCAGGAGTCAGTCATGTAACCAGGTCATCCTGGGCTTGCCACGCATGCATGTTCCCACACATACATGTTCACACCCACACCTAAATGCATGGGCACAAGCAAAACACATTTGTGCATGTGCACACACACTTATAGCAAATTCAAAATAAAAGGCCACCTATTAGACCTACTGTAACTACTGAGGTTGTAATATACAGCAACTTTACTGCTGTTAATGCAATAGTACTAAGATAATAAAGATTTTACACAATAATAAGTGTCTAAGTTAGAGCTTCACATAGTCAAATCATGTAAAAAATCAACTGCCTCAGTGGCACATTAACAGGAAATACTAATGAACCCCAACCTACAGTAAATCCAAGGTTGGAATACACAAATATTCCTGTTTGATCTGGGATACATAACAGCAAATCCGCAGCAGAGAGAAATATTTAACAACACAATCACTTAATAGAATAATATTATTACAGTTGAGAGCCATTTATGTCTATGCTAGCGTCTGGTAGTGTTCATGTGTTGTTGGTCTACTGTAGAAATGGTTTTGTAACTTCTCCCAAATGCTCTACTTCTCCTGAGCTAACAGCAGGACTGGTGTCATCATCATCACCACCTTTGAATAGCAAACATATGTTTACAGTTTTTCCATAAACTATATTTCATACAGTAAGATAATGTAGCCCCTCACAGATTTGGCCTTGTACTCATATACATGATAATGATAAGATTATATCCGTTTAGATGTACAAATAAATAATTTAAAAAGTATAATAATAATAATAATAATAATAATAATAATAATAATAATAATAATAAAGTGGCGTGTAAATCAGTGATTTTTAACTTCCCAGTCCTTATCTTTATTTGAAGGCTAAACTTATATAGGCTCCATATTTACACTGTAGACTGAATGTGTGCAGCCTCAAGTTCCTTTAGGGGTCTCCATTTAAACTTTAAACAAAAAAAATGTTGGTACAAATATATTATTAAAATAAAAAAAAAATATAGATTTAACCTTAAAATAATATTTGTACCAACATTTTATGTGTGCGTGTTTTGTTTTTGTTTTTATAACTTACTTGTAATCGTTATTTTAATGGCAGCAAGGGGGGGATTGAATAAATAAATCTGTAACTTTTCTGCATTTTGCCGCGTCCTCCTCCAGCGCCTTTCTCTTTTTGTCTCTCTCCCTCTCTGTTCCTTTAAGCTCCGTCAACAGACGCTCGCCACGCCCCTTCCAACCACACACCAGTGTCAAGAGTGGCCGGAAAAAAATTAATGGGCCCAGAAATTAGATGTATAATTTACTTCAAGTTTAAGGAGAAATTAAAGCAGTGTCTTCTTTAGTGTCTTGACTTAGACATCCTGTATAAATACCTATAATAACTATAAAAAGGAATTCTATTAAACACAGATTATAAGAAGTATCAAAAAAAATATTCTGTATATTATTAATTGATGGGTTGCCTGAAGACAACTAAGCTTTCTTTACTTTTGACCTCCCAGTCGCAAACTGACACGACAACATTTACACCTAGACCCTGATCTTTAAAAGGTTTGCAGGAGAAAAAAACAAAAATAAACAAACAGCTGCAAACTTGTTAGCACACGCAAAGCTGGTCTACAGTACAAACCAAGTGCACAAGAGATTTCATCAGCACAATAGGCGGTATAGCAAGCTCAATCCATTCATAATGTCTGCCTTGTATATGCAGAACATAATGCTGATCATTAGAATGCGCAAAATTGGGGGAGGAAGAACGTACTGACTTGGTAGGCAGAGTTAAAAATGTTTACTTTAGCTTTCAATAATGTCGTGTTTTTTATTACATTTATTGTCTTGTTGTAACACCGAGGCTTTTCACTGCATCTTTCATTCATGGCCACCCTACTCAATATTCTGAATGTAAACAGCCAGTACTGCAAATATAATCCTATATATAATAGGACAACCTTTGCACCACCAATTTCACCACTCCCTATTAGGATCAGGCCCTTAGTGGTGACATCTGGACACACAGTAGGTGTTCACCGTCTGTTTTCAGAATGCATAATGTTGGTGTTTTCAGTGTCAGTGGTTGTTGTGTGTGTTTACCGTGCAGAAGGAGACACCCCTGGCTAACGCCGGCTTCTGGGCAGCGAAGAAGGGAAACCTGGCACTGCTTCAGCTGCTGCTCAACAGCGGGCGAGTGGACGCGGACTGCAGAGACAGTGTACGGACACTGCATGCCCCGGGCGCTCAGCCGCACGCTTTAACCATAATCCACGTGTGGTAGGGACATGGAGAGCGTCCGGCTTTTCCACTGTGGAGCATTTGTTTATGTGCATGCTATTTAGAGCTGTCTGTATCTCACAAGTCCACGTTCTCTCATCACCAAAATTGTTTTTTATCACTTTTAACTAACTTCTTTCCTTTTTTTGGATCAAGTTCAGTGCAGGAAGTAGATGGCGGTAGAATTGTCTTTACTGTGCAGGATGTTGTAACATCTGAGGTCCTTTGAATGTTTGGTCTTTGGCAGAGTGAGCATAATCATTAGAAAACATTAAATAGCTAAAACCAAAGATACCAAATCTACTTTTTAATCAATTACTTTAGATAACAATGTTAAGGAGAGTTAAAAGACTTTGCACATTGATTGTGTTTCTTATAAAAGGGATTATGTAGGACTACCTTTGATGAATCAGGAATTATTCCAGTTAAAATAGGGCGACTGACAATGAGGTTTAAATTGGGTCCAGTGAAACTAATGTCTTCCTTTATCACACCTGAGGATGCGGTTATCGAGTGGGCTTATAAAGGACAGACATTATTAAACAGATAATCTGTGAAATGGATTGAATAAAAACTCCCCTTTACAGTTTTATCACATTGAAGTTTGGTCATGCAATGATTGAAATCCTGTTGTGAATTTGCTAGTTTTTATTGCTAATGCCAGATTATACATAAATAAATAAAACCTTCTGCACTGTAAATAAACTGTTTTTTTGTTGTTGTTGTAGTACGGAACAACAGCGCTGATGGTGGCATCGTACAGCGGCCATTTTGAATGTGTCAAAGAGCTCATTAAGCAAGGGGCAGACATTAATTTCCAGAGAGAGGTAAGTCTGCTCCAGGCTTTTTCTCATGGCTGACAAACGAACAGTTTTTTTTTTTCCTTCTCAATAATGAATCCATGAATCAGAACACATGCAGTGAACTTGGTGACCTTAGTTTGTTTGTTTCCTGTCTGAATAATAATAATGAAATCCATTTTTTGGAGAAAAAGGAAAAATATCTCTTAACAATTAACTTTCATAAGAACATCCTTGGCTTGAGTTGAGAAATCGGTGTAAATGTCTTTCCATGCAAACAGCTGTGTCTATTTTTACTCCCAGACAGGTTCTACGGCTTTGTTCTTCGCCTCCCAGCAGGGACATCACGACGTCGTGAAGCTGCTGTTCGAATTCGGCGCCTCCACTGAGTTACGGACGAAGGTGGGTCGTAGTGACGTGTTACTGGTTCCCAGATTGAGGATGTACTGCATTAAGTGGAAATGAGGGCAAACATTCACGCCTTTTGTTCGTTCCCTATGTGTTCTTCCGTGTTTTGCAAACAGGATGGTGGCACAGCGCTCACCGTCGCCTCACAGTACGGTCACTCCGCCGTGGTGGAGGTCCTGCTGAAGAATGGGGCCAATGTTCATGACAGGTTGAATGTGAGTCTGTCACATGTCACGCTCCTGTATTATGTCACTTTCTCTGTAAGAAAACCTGTTGGTTTGTTGATCTCAGTGCAGCAGGAATCCAGTCTTGCAGGTTTCTTTAAACCGCTGAGTCAATTATGAATCATCTTCAGACGGATTAATGTGTGCCTGAAACAACAACCCCACTGTACAAAAGAAATGTATTCAATAAACTAAATAATCAATGCGTTTACGCTGAGTTTTGTGTTCAATGTTAATATTTTTTAAGGATGGAGCTACTCCTCTGTTCCTCGCTGCTCAGGGTGGTCATGTGACTGTGATTCGTCAGCTGCTGGCTTTTGGTGCCAAGGTTAACCAAACCAGGGAGGTAACAAGCATGTCTACATCTATGATCAAAAATCTTTGCATGTATCTGTGTGGCGCACAATAGGTCAATCGCTACCTTCCAACAAAAACCCAGCGTATACCGCTCATTACAAACTAATAGGTTAGAATTACGTTTTCATGGATCAACAACCTAATCAGCCATCTCATTGTACCTTCTGGTTGTGAATGTGCAAATCGTGTTTATCCATCTGTCTTCCAGGATGCCACTGCGCCCTTGTGGATGGCAGCTCAGATGGGACACAGTGAGGCGGTGAAGGTCCTTCTTTTACGCGGAGCGGATCGAGACGCAGACAGAGTAGGACAATAAAGCTGTAGGACTGACAGTTCATGTTTGATTTGGTATTTGTAGAGACTCGTCCAATCGTTGTCTTAACTTCCCTGAATGTGTTGGAAAAGGTCACACGGTCAAAGAAAAACATTGTTTTATGTAATAAAATATAGATACAAAATCTACACAAGTTGTATAATATTTTCATGAAGTGTCAAAGAATTTGAAGTTTTGATTAAAAAAATAAGTCCCTTTTATTTTTTGGGATTGAAAGTAGTGACGGCTGATTTGTGTATGTTGTCTCTTAACTTTCAAGGATGGATCAACTGCGTTATTCAAAGCAGCTCTAAAAGGATACAGCAGCGTCATAGAGGAGCTGCTGAGGTTTTCTCCCACGCTTGGCCTTCTCAAGGTAAAGTATCTTCTAGCTTTAGCTGGAGGATAAAGTTTAAAGTTGTAACTCTACACGCTACAACTAACTGAGAGATAAGAAAAAAGCTCCTTTTTTTCTTGTCTCCAGAATGGCTCCACCGCCCTCCACGCTGCTGTCTTAAGTGGAAGTCTTCGAACTGTACTTCTGCTGCTTGGAGCCAACGCTGATCCTACTTTACCGAATGAGGTAACACAAACCTAACATTGATGAAAACTAAATGGTATACATAGAATATCAAATCTTCCTGAATATTTCTGTTCTGCAGCAAAACAAACTCCCTGCCGATCTCACAAAGAGCGATCGCCTTCTGGAAGTTTTACAGCAGAAAGTTGTAAACGGAGACAGTTGATGAAAGTCTCCTCCTTCGTTTTTTGACTCCTACGTTCTGACCAAGAGGGAGAACAACACCATCAAGAGCTTACTCGACTGCAATATGTACTGTACTCAGTGCTTGGTTTCTGGTTTTGGCTGAAATAAAAGCTGTGAAATGCTGAACAAACTTGAATGAATTCAATGTAAAAATAACACAAAAATAGCCTTCTTTATGCAGTTTTTCCTCAGCACACGCATTGATTTGTTTCCCTCTGGTGATCGAGGGCTTATGGATATTTTGCACACTATTTATTGGCCTTTTCAACAAATGTCAGAAACACAGAATCGGTCTCCAGCTTTCGTTATGGGAACATTGTATTGTAATTAAGACAATAGAAAATATGACATAATAAAAAACTTCAAAACCAAATGTTTACCTTTTTTAATTCACAGAAGTTTTTCTATATATGAGCTATTTATAGCAATAGTCTCCTTGCATGGCTCCAGTTCAAATGCAGTTATTAAGAATCTAACTGGGTCAAGACATATCCAGTTCAATTTAGTCATATGGTCAGGTTCAAAGCCAGTTCGCTACTGATCTAAGAAAGGTCAGAAAATTGAATCTGAACAATGTCAGAAAAACAGTGCTTTAAATTGTAAAGAGAAAAAGCATCGTTTAATTTGGCTCCATCTAAGAGAAACATTTTTTAATTTAAGCACAGGGTCAGTGGTGAAAAACGGGAGGACACAAATTGATGACTCAATCCATGAGAAAGTTTGTGGCAGTACTGTTTCATCAGTCACTCCAGAGCAGTGGGGGAGCTGGAAGGGGGGCCGGGGTAGCAGACTTTTGGGGCCAAAAATGGGCTGATTGACGTTCAACATAAATATAGGCTGGGTGATGCCTGAAAACAGAATCAACCAGCCTATTTTTCTCGAACAGCAGATCCTGCCACAGACGGAAGCCCCTCATCATTTACCTCTTTGCACACCCCACCCCGCGGGCACATACACACCACCCCCCACTCCATCGTGAGTACTGTACTCGGCCCACCCCCCCCCTTGAAGTCATTTGGCAACTTTTAGGTAATTTACTTACAGAGGAGTTGGCATCACTGTTAAACTGTCGTTTTTGCTGCATCTTTGAACGGTTTGAACCTGAACACGACCAGATCAACAAAATACGATGAGGAGAAGAAAAAAACGCCTTTTATGGACAGTGAAATCCTGATTCTGAAGTAAGTTTTATAATGGTTTCCTAATCAGTGACTGATTAAAATAACTTTTGTGTTCAGATACGAGATCGTTTTGCTATTGGTATAAAGTTAACGTTACATCTCATGTTTATACAGATACCACCTGCTCCACATTAACGTCTACATTTAATTTGGGTTGCAGAGCCTTGTACTTTTACGTTTCTTCAATTATTTGAGAGGAATTAAACAAACAGACTATCAACCATTTCATGTTTTGTTGCCTTAAATTAAATATAATGAGAAGATGATTTGGAAGTGGGAATTTAACATCATTGTGCGACTGTAAAAAATAAAAACTAATACTTTTTTCCCCCTGAGTGACAGGCATGTAGATATATGTAGTCACAGCAAGACTATCTCTGGTAGGTTAAAACTTGCACTATGTTCCTCTTGGCAAAATGTTGTCAAATTACTTGTTGATCATTTGATAACGTTTTTGTTTTTTGAATCAGTCAGTAACTGTGTGTTATTGGGTGTGTGTGAATGTGTGTGCATTTTTCATTCATGTAAAATGGTTATTTGTTGACAAATTGTTCCCAAGTTGTGTTTTACATTTGGTATATTGTTAATAAACTCCAAATTACATTCACAAATCAAATTTTGTATATGCTTATTATGTACCTAAATATGTTTCAATGTTTAGACACTCCAATTGCAATTGATTGTTCGAGAAACAAATTTCTTGTCATAGTCTATGGACCCCCTGACATAACCTTGCCCCCCCCAAGAATAAAAGTCTAGCTCCGCCACTGCTCCAGAGGGATCAAGTAAGCAGTTAATTTATCTGTCTAGAAGTCTTGTTGTTTTCTTAGTAAGATAAAACGTGTATTACTGCATCAATGATAGAACCTGGTGAGGTCTCAAACAGGACATATCTAAATGATGAGTGAAGTCACAGCGGCTCGCTGGATGACAGCCGGGTCACGTGGGCATCCCGGAAGTGGCCGGTGAAGTTCGGATGCGGAAGAGAAACAGAAACCTCGGGGATGTTTAGCGATTAAAGAGCTCCAGGTAGAAGTCTTTATGTTGCCGAACACGACAGAAGAAAGAGACGCGGAAGTTTTATTCGTTTTTCACCTCGACGAGGCCGGAGAACTTCTGAGGGACAGAAGCGGGAATGGCGGGCGGAAACTTACAGGTGAGAGACTCACCTGGAGACCCTGACAACACCTTATTAGGTTAGCTGTCATGAACAAACCGACGTCCTTTTTTAATATTAAACTTTTAAAATTATAATCATTTCCTCTAAACAATAAAAAAAAAAAAACAAGTATTTAAGTTTAACTAAAAAACATTTTTGCTCACTTTCTTTTTTTTAATTACTGTTCTTACATAATCATTTTGAATATATAGTTTTTTTTGTTTTTTTTAAAGAAAAATACAACAAATCTAAATTTAGAGTGTCAGATTTAATGTGAATCAGTTGCTCTGAACATCTCTGTCCTTCTGTCTAAGGAGTAAAACAACCAAAAGTGCAGTAAAACATTTATTTTAACTAATGTGAGCCTCGTATTTAATACAGTAGAATGGTAGGATAAAAAAGTAACTTGGCTACTTAAATAGGACAAAATACTCTGCTTTTGAATTGTGTCATAACTAAAGAGGAAAGGTCAGGGGTGTGTTTACAGCTGAGTGATGTCAGCTCTGTTTTTAATTACCCTGATTGTGTTAGCATGAATGTAAACAACCTTTGAAAAAGAAAGAAGTGTTTTTATTGATTTCCTGTTTGATTGTTTGTCCTAAGAAAGCCATAGATCTGGCCAGCAAAGCGGCCGAGGAGGACAAAGCCAAAAACTACGAGGAGGCGCTCAGATGTTATCAGCACGCCGTGCAATACTTCCTACACGTTGTCAAATGTAAGTGTTTCCCTCTTCCTCCGATGACGCGCATCTGTGTTTGACCGTGACCTGATCCTAGCGGTGTTGTCGCCGCAGACGAGGCGCAGGGCGAGCGAGCAAAGCAGAGCATCAGGGCCAAGTGTGCCGACTACCTGGACCGAGCCGAGCAGCTGAAGGTACATCTGAAGCAGAAGGACAAGGCTCCTCCGGCTAAACCTGTCAAGGAGTCTGGGGATAAAGGGTGAGCGATGTCAACTAATCGAAAATAAACAGGAACCAGGGATGAGTCTGAGGATTCAAATTAAAAGGAACATTAAGATACCATTTTCTGTGCAAATATTCGTGTCCGAATGATTATTTTCTTTCCTTAACAATCAGAATTGTATCAAATGTTTAATAAGATGGGAATAAATCTCAGTTTTATTTATTTTCTTATATATTTAAGGAGTGAAAGTGATGATGGGGAAGACGGGGAGAAGAAGAAATTCAAAAATCAGCTCTCAGGTGAGTTGAATTATCGGATGATTATAAATCTGGTTTAAAAACGTGAAAGTGCTTTTAACGTACGAGACTGACGGAAATCGTCTCTTTCTTCAGGCGCCATAGTGATGGAAAAGCCAAACGTTAAGTGGAACGACGTCGCTGGACTGGAAGGAGCAAAAGAAGCTTTAAAAGAAGCCGTTATCCTACCAATCAAATTCCCTCACTTGTTCACAGGTGTGCTCAAAAAGAAAGATTTTTAGTGAAAGAGCTGCTCTTTCTAGCAAAGTACTACATGTGTTTTTTTGTGTAGGTAAGCGTACTCCGTGGCGGGGGATCCTTCTGTTTGGTCCTCCGGGAACAGGGAAGTCCTATCTGGCCAAAGCGGTCGCTACAGAAGCAAACAACTCCACCTTCTTCTCCATCTCCTCATCAGACCTGGTGTCCAAGTGGCTGGGCGAAAGCGAAAAGTGAGCTTTCGCCTTTTGATGAGGATCCTGAATCTGATGTAAAATCGCATGGGAAAGAAAAGAAAACGGTCCGACTTTTGTGATTTCCCTTCCCAGACTGGTGAAGAACCTGTTCGCGTTGGCTCGGGAACACAAACCGTCGATCATTTTCATCGACGAGATAGACTCCCTCTGTGGCTCCAGGAACGAAAACGAGAGCGAGGCCGCTCGCAGGATCAAGACGGAGTTCCTCGTTCAGATGCAAGGTGACAAAGACGCTGTTTGCCCCTTGCTTGCCTCCCAAATATTATTCTTTGTGTGTTTAGTACTCCTTATCACCAAAACGATAAAAACAAATTCTGCTATTACCACCATTACAACTACTACTAGTACCACTAATAATAAGAATATGATTATAAGCTATTGTTTATTATATAGTCTTCATCAAATACATTTTTTATTAATAAGTCAAAAGCTTAAATCTGGAAACAGATAAAACATGTTGCTACTGCTTTTTATTGCACAACAACTATTGATTATAATATTAGGCAGCACACTCCTTAGTTTTCATTCCTGTTTTTGCTCCTCATCAGGTGTCGGAAATGATAACGAAGGAATCCTGGTCCTGGGAGCCACAAATATTCCTTGGACACTCGACTCGGCCATCAGGAGAAGGTGAGCTTTGCGTGAATTCTCACCTCCTCCCTCTAAACTTTTTTTTTTGTTTTTTTTTTTTGGTATTGGCCGTTGTCCAGGATGTGAGAATGTTAAAAAGGTAAATGCCTTGTAATGGCTTACTGACGCGTTTGTTCACATGTTAGGTTTGAAAAGCGGATCTACATTCCTCTGCCAGAGGAGCACGCCCGCTCCTTCATGTTCAAGCTTCATCTTGGATCCACCCCCAAGGAGCTGACAGACGAGGATTTTGCCACTCTGGGCAAGAAGACAGACGGCTACTCCGGAGCAGACATCAGTATAATCGTCAGGGACGCACTCATGCAGCCGGTTAGGAGGGTTCAGTCAGCGACTCACTTTAAAAAGGTAATGTGTCATCCTGCCGGGGCTATTTTTAACCTTCAGGAGTTAGAAATGTGTCTGCATTTGAAAAGGGATTTTTTTCTTTCTGTGTGGTATAAATAGAGATTGTGAAAAGCAAATAGAAAAATTGAAAAGGAAAAATTACCAATTCAAAGTTAAAACAAGGACAGTAATGCATTGAATGTTAAGGTAAAAAATGATCTGAATCTTAATGAGTTCTGTCGGTTATTTTCATGACTTTGGGCTTCGGCGGTTCAGTCAGGTGGTTCTTCAAAACGATTTAATTGCACACAGTTGATTCCTATCAGGGGATCCTAGTCGTAAGGTTGTGTCCCAAATGATTAATTTGTTTAATAATAAGTACCATAAAGTATTGGCCACTTTTATCGGAAACCCTGGCAATAATATGTAAAAATACTTCAGAAGTTTATATTTTCCTCCTATTTCACACTGAGAGATTTACATTTTTTTTTTATTTGAATACATGTATTAGTTTTTTTATGAAATAGGAAAACAATAGACACAGTTGTGTCTGTTTGGGCCATTTCTTTGTTGATTTGGTGAAATGTTTAGAATTATTCCAGCCGTTTTCAATTTACTAGTAGAGGCCCATCAGGTTTTATTTAAAGCGTTTTTGTTTTTTAAAAAGGTTCAGTTATGCAATGCACTATTTTATTTTTTACCAAGAGCATCAAAAACTTAGGAAATAACATGTTATACATTTCTTTCAGAGTGAAATAACTAGGGAGTGATTATAGGTGAAAAGGTTAAATGCGCTGCTAAGACAAATAGGTCAGAAAAATCAGCTTTAGTTTTATTTATTTAGGATGTTGGAATGAGAACAAATAATTTTGCCGCCAGTGATCTGCTTTGAAAACGGATCTTTTTTCCTCCCTGCTGAAATCCAAAGGGTAGATTTTTCTAAACTGTACGCAGTATAAAAATAGGTTTAATCTTTGTACAAATACAAACAAGCGCCATGTTAGAAATAAAAAAACAAGGAAATCAATCCTCCCAGATCAGTAAGCTGTGCACACAGATTTGCATTTGCTGTGTATGGATTTGTTCTCATAACAATTCTCCAAACATGACATGTTAGAAAAACACGTAGCAATCAAATGAAGTATATGATTCCAGTGACGCTATAAACTGTACTAGCTGTGGTAATGAATACGTTGGCCACAGTGATTGCACTTTCCTTGCCTTTTCTCATTTAGACTCTTCCACTCTGAGCTGAAAGAAATTCTTCGCATCACCTTTTTGCTTCCATCAGTTCAAACTATTAAATAAACTCGTACTTCTTTAAAGGTTCGGGGGTCCACATTTCACAATCCAGGTGTTGTGGTGGATGACCTGCTGACGCCTTGCTCACCCGGAGATCCCAACGCTATAGAGATGACATGGATGGAGGTTCCTGGGGAAAAGCTTTTAGAGCCCGTTGTGTCCATGGTAAGAATCTAAATCTATAAAAATGTTAGTTAGGATATTTATAATCACAGGGATTCGAATCTGTTATGACCTGCTTGGTGTTCTCTGTCCAGGCGGACATGCTCCGGTCTAAGAATAGCACCAAGCCCACAGTCAATGAGCAGGACTTGGACAAGCTGAAGCAATTTACTGAAGATTTTGGTCAAGAAGGTTAATCGTTCCCAGCAATCCCTTATACTTAATGTTCCAGCAAAATCTTAGAAACGGACAACTAGGGAGGTATTACTAGAATCTACCTTTTCATCTTCCTCTGAAACTTGTTTACGAATAGAACTAGACATCGTCGCACCTTTTAAACACCACAAGCGTCACCACGTATAAAGTGGATTATATTGCACCCGACACACTTTGCTTTAAACTTTACTTTCATTACCAACACATCTGTTGCCTCTTTAACAAAGACAAAATCTGTTTGTTTTTTTCTATTTTATCTGATTCTTCAAGGTTTTGGTATATGGGGGATTGTTTTTTTATATATATAAAATGAATTACACTATTTCTATATCGTGATGTTTTTGTAGATATTGTAGTTGGTCGTCTTTTGATCAATGTGTTCAGTTGGTGGCTTTGGGGGTTAAATGTTGTGTGTTTGTAGACATATTGCTAAAATCTCAAGTTATTTCTTGCATCTACTCATGTTCTGTGAACAAGACTCAGGGTCAAATTAAAAAATAATGCAAAAAGAAAAGGTGTAAATATGTTTATTTGTTAAAATACATCTTTAACATCTTGATTTAAAATCATCGCAACTAAGTCAAATTATTTCACACTTTAAAACAAGCTTAAGAGTTGCTGGAAAATAAAAAAATTACTTAAATGTTACGCTATTAGGGAGAAATTACATTTCTTACATTTGTAGACTAATAAAATAAAGTTTATATGTCGATTACCTCTAATCATCGTGCACATACCATGTATTTAAAGCGGAAATATACTAAAGTGCACTGAAACTTCTTTATAGGATGTTCTTGATGTTTGTGCATGAAAAATGAAAAAGATTTAAACATTCGTGCAAACAAAACAGGAGGTACAATTCAACAGCTGCCGATAAGTTAACACCAGAACCAAGAATTAGGACACATTGAGAAAGAAGACTGCAGAAAAGCAATGTCCCTCTGAACTTCATGCTAATGCTACTGTGCCGTCCTTCTTTGTGTCCTCTTTGGTAAACAAAGCAATAAATAAAACAACATTTTTCCAAATGACTTTAAAGATGCTACGAAAAGAAAGTATTTATTGTTTTAATATCCAGTACCTTACACAACACCAATCCCACCCATGTGGCTATAAACGATGCAAATATAAAGGCCAACTGTGTGTAATTCTGAAACACATTAAGTGCACATAAAATTGACTTCCTGCGTTACATTTAAATATCGGTTCGAGGAGAATAGCTACGGTTTCGGTTAGAAATATTGCTGTGCGCAAGATCATGAAAGGAGTGACGATGCCTGGGAATATAGGAAAGTGCTAAGAGTATTCACAAACTAATTCATTCTGTCTGTCACAATCATGTCTCGTTGACGTAGTCAAACGGACACACATTTCGTATTACATCATGCGACCGCACTGACAAGAGCCCATACAGTAAAGCCGTAAACACAAGGGGGAAAAAAACAGTTAGGGAAGCAGCATTAGAAGACCGAGAAGAGGGAGCTGATTGCCAGACCCGTTGCCGCTCCAGCGAGCATCCCCAGAGCCACGTCGCCTGCGTTGTCCCGCTGTCGCTCCTGAATTATAACATGGTTCACTTCGGGCGCAACATATCCACCTTCATGACAGCATTTATTGTGTTAATTACACCTTTTGCAACCAACAACTTCATACAAATATGATTATGCTAAGCAACGTGCAGTTTATTTACCATGATACTGATATGGATAAGCGACAGGGTAGGGTTGCCCATTCCCAGAGTATATGATCTGGGTGGGATGAGCAGGGGGAGCTGTGTAGTCTCCATACGGACCTGGTGCATAAACCTGTCAAAAATCACAGAGAATCTATATTTCAGGATAATTTCATAAATGTGGGTTACGGACACTGTGGATCACTTCCAGAACATCCCCACTAGATGGCAGCAAACATGAACTTTCAGTTAATGAGCTATTCTTAAATTAGTAACAACCTTAGATTTTCACTAGCTTTGTTTATTTTTATCACAAAGAGATCTGAACGAATTAAGGTAAACAAAACATAAAATGAAGCGTCAGAATATGGATGAAGATTCCTGTTTTACAGTCACAGTTAAACCAATTACTCCCTTTACCTGCGGTTGACCGTATTCTGAGTAAGGAGGAGGAGCAGATGCCACGACTTCCTGAGTAAAGCCGATCTGAGGAGCAGCTACCACCTGCAGAAATGAGACGAACACAGTTTTCCAACAATGCAATACGCGTCTGTAAGGACTACTGGCACTTAGAATGGTAATTGATTTTTGTGAATTTTTATGCAGCAGATCAACAAAAAGTAGTGAAGTGAAACTAAAATAGCAAGAAAAAAAAAGGACAGATGACTCGCTTCACTGTGTTAACCGTTAAACTTTGCGATGGTTTTGTGATAAAATGGACCGCAATTATAGACGTATGAATATCTCATTAAGATACTGAACGTAGGGTAAAGATGAACATAGGGGGAACTCTTTAACAAATTACAAGGGGTAACTCTACTGCAAACTCAAAATTAAGACCTCGATGATATTTTATTTTAAATGTACAAAGCACTCACCGCATTAATTCTGGCATCCTGCAGTGCCAATGTCCACGCTCTGCAACCAAGATTGGAAACCGAATCAAAGAGAGCTTATCTTCGCTTTAAACAACTAGAAATACAATGCACCGATTGTGAAATTCTAGGCCGATGTTTAAATTGCCAACTTGGCCAATACCACTGTTTTTAAATTTTATTTTATTCTGTCTTTGACATCACAGAAACATAATTAAACAATTTTAAATGCCTGTCAGTTCTTCATCATACTATTATTTCATGAGTGCAAATCCAATTAGGACAAATTTATAAAACAAAAACAACCTATCCGTTCCGCTTGAGGTTAGCCTTCATGCAACATTCGAATGAATACAAACAACGGTAACCACGATTGGTGAAGTTATCCTTTTGTTGCAGATGGCGTTAACGAGCCAAAAATCGGACGATGCCATTGTTCGGCTGATGCATCTATGGGTCACAAACAATTAAACCCAAAACAATTCATCTACCTAGAAAACTTAGATTTATATTTATCCTCATTCAACCAAGAAGTTTGTTTTTAGTAGGAAATGAGAGACATCTGTAAAATATACTTAAAAATCGAATAAAAGAGTATTCAATTTGAAAAAAGAAATTCTGGGATTTACATATATTGTCTGTTATATTGGAATTGGCTTTACAGTAATCAATCTCTGATATTTTCACTAATATTTTACCAGTTGATATCTGGCATTAAGCTTAATGTCTTTGAGGTTGATAGGCCTGCTTGTCATTTCCTTAATTTTTTTTCAAAGATTTCATATCAAACGTAAGTCAGAACTCTGGCTGGGCCATTTCAAAACAGCGAAACATTTCCACTAAGAAGAGAAAAATCAAGTCAAATGATTACTTTAAAGCTAAATATGTCTATAGAGTATGAATAATTTAAGGTTAAAATTCAATTATTAACTGTGAAATGACTCACAAGGCATCATCTGCACTGTCTGCACACAAGCTGATGACCCGGCCGTCTCTGCACACTATCTGGAACAGCGCATCACGTGTTTTCCCATCCGGTGGGTTCAGCTCTATTGGAAGGACACAACAGAAAGGTGAAACATTTACAATCAAAACGCTTCCCTTGTGATTAATAAGCAAAAAAGAACAAACATTTGACGATACCCTGACAAGCAGCAGAGCTGCGGATATTAATGCAGTGCACTCTCATGTGGATGTCATCCTCCATGTCACGGCGCTGCTGGTCATTATAGAAAACCAGGCGTCCATCGGCCCAAAGGTCAAACCAGTTTCTTTTCCACCGTCTTAGGATGGTGCCTTCGTTGGAAACGGTATAAAATCAAGGGTTTAAAAAAATAAAATAAAAAATCTTCAAGTTATATTAAGTTTGAACATATATCCTTACTGCCGATGTGCAAACTTAAAGGTAAAGTCTGCTTACTTTGTCTGTGGAACCAGCCACTCTTTACCACGGCCATCCCTGAGGAAAAAGAAACCCTGTAGTGGGAATTAAATAAATACAAAGTAGACCATGTTTGTCCCAGCTAGGCTAATGAAAGGTCTAAGGTAAAACTCGAGAGTGGCAGAACAATTAAAAGTTCAGAACAAAAAATATAGAAATCTACAGCAATAAAGGAAAACAAATAGCTATGCTCTCTCAGTGAGTGACTTTTAGTGAATGCACAGTTGCTTGCTATATTTAAACTTGGAACCATTATATTATTCTAATTGTATTCAATTATTTTTAATTGACTTTTACAGTCAGAGTTAATTATCTTCACAAATTGAGAAGCATACAGGAAGAGTTCAGAAAAGAAGAAAAAACCCCAGCTAGCTAGTTGCTCTCTGTGAAACAGCTAGAAAGGAGCAGACCTGCTCTCGCGAGTTTAGCATATTTATAGTAAACATTCAGGCCTAATACCTTCTTGTATGACTTTAGAAACGTGTTTTTGTTTTTGATCTAAACTACTTACTTGGGTCTTCCAATCTTTGGACAAGATAACCTTTCTAGAGGATACCGAGGAAGGCGGAAGTGATAAAAAACAAAAAAAAAACAGCACGCGCTGCACAGACCCAGAAACGTCTGACCGTTCAGCGGAGCTGACGCGTCCGAAGCAGCCGTTATGTCCTCGGTCCTCTGCTGGCGCTAGGCTCCGCCCACCGAGCATCTTCACCAACCGACGGTCTCTGGGAGGTCTGTGGGAGGTGCTTGTTTTCGATTACGTAACCAATCAGCTGACCGCGGTGGAAAATGCCAGCAACCGGACGCTAGGGTGCGTTTGGTTGTTGTTACTCTTCTGTTCCCGGTTCAAACACGTTTGTTTTGGGGGGTTTTTCCCCTTATCTTAAGATCAGTAAACATTAAATTTGCAAAAAAAATTATTAAATAAAAGCAGGTTTTATTAAGCTGTATATATTTATGTATCTATGTATGTAGGTGCGTATGTATGCATGTGATTCTGTACAGATTATTATTTAATATAAAAGTTGTTTTTTTTCCAGTGTACATACTTTGTTTAAAACCCAACTCTGCCACTTGCTTCTCTACTCCGCCCACTCAAGGCCAACCCGGCAGTGCAAAATGAGCGCTCCCGGTGGCTAACAGTCCGCGCGCTAAGGCAAGTACGCAGAAGCTAAACAGGTATCTCCAAAATGGCAACGGCAATTTACTTGGAGCATTATCTTGACAGTGAGTATCAGAAAACGAACTTTGTCGTGTTTAGCGCGGTTACACAAACGTTAGTTTGAGGTTTAGTTTTGTTTATGTATTTAATTGTTTATCGAAAGTCTCCCTCGAGGGACCGGAGGTAGATTGTTGTTCTGGCGCGGTAGCAAATAGCTCGCATGCTAACCGCGGAGCCTCGCTGCGCTGGTTAGAAAGTGGCCGAAACTGTCGCGTTTATGTCGGTCAGCTCAGTGATGGGAGGATTTAAATTTAAATAGTCGCAGTAAACCGTACACAACGCGACTTCTTTACAACACTGACCTTTTTGCATTTGCAAAACTCAACGTATACCTTTTAAGGGGAAAAAACCACACGTATATGTTTTTATTTATAAACATTTGTGTTGTTGCCTTGTAAAAGTTTAGTGCTTCGCCGCTTAATATCGCACCATGCATGTGCAACCTGTTGGAGTGCGCGTTTCCCGTAACTGTTTAGGCGCCGCGGAGGGCGGGGTGTCTCAAGTAGCGCCTAAACTGAAGCTCTCCAGTCCAGGATCTTGTTGATATTAAAAAAAAAACATCACAAGATACCCAGTACCACATCTTAAGCATCCTTTTCTGATCTATGTTTTGATGCACAAAAATTGTGGCATGTTACAAATGCATGCAAACTGCGTAGTTATAACATTTTGACCTGAATTATAACTTAAAGTTTTTTTATTTGTTTTTGTTTTTTTGTCATATTAAAAAAACAAAAATCAGTAAAGACAACATCCAATACTGATTGTCTTTTCTTTACTGACTTCTGAAATCAAGTTATAAATTACCTGTGTGAGGCTAAAATCAATTGTACTAAAACCTTTGTTGAAGCTGATGAGAGCTCCAAATAATAGCCATGGTCGATAATAAATATATAAGTATCGTTGAAACTGAAACTATTATTTTGGATATTTACTATATAAGAAATAACTCATTTTCCAAGCATGACACACGCAATGAGACGCAAACTGTAGTGTGGAGTTTTGTTCATACGCTTGAAGACATTTCTAATACCGTAATGCTGTTGATTGGAATATTTCAGAATGGTAGCCCCTAAGTCAGCCTTACAGAAAACATCATAGCATGTCCAAATATTCCTATTATCCAGAGTTTTCCGGAAATTAGCCAATTTGTCCTTTAAATGGCTTCATATATAAATTTTTCCTTTGTCAAGGTATTGAAAATCTACCGTGCGAGTTACAGAGGAACTTCACTTTGATGCGGGACCTGGACAACAGAACTGAAGGTGATCGTACTCTTATCATTTTAACCTTTTTTTAATGAGCCATTTTAGTTTATAGTTTTGAAGTTGCATAATAAGCTTTGGAACGTCCGTCATCATCAGTGGATCTTTTCTGTTCCCCCGTTGTTTTGCAGAAAAGAAAGGAGAGATCGACAAACTGGCACAGGAGTACATAGCAAACGTGAAGAACCTGGCCTCGGAGCAGAGAGTGGAGCACCTGCAGAAGATCCAGAATGCCTACAGCAAGTGCAAAGAGTTCAGCGATGACAAAGTCCAGCTCGCAATGCAGACATATGAAATGGTCAGTCTAAATGACGCCTTTTTTTTCACCACAGGACAACTTTTATTTGCTCTGACTAAAAAGCAAAAAAATAAAATTTCTGCAGGTGGATAAACATATCCGCAGATTGGATGCGGATCTGGCTCGCTTTGAGAACGAACTGAAGGAGAAACTAGAATTAAGCGGGTATGAAAGTGCGGAGGGAAGAGCGCTCAAAAGTAAGCTGCGCAACTGGAATGCTTTGCCTGTGTGACAATCCACCACAAGTTTATCCCTCTGAATAAGTACTTTATCCCAGAAAACGAAATGCGGAGTCAGAGAGAGAAGCGTGGATCCAGGGGTCGAGGAAGAAAGGGTTCTGATGAAGATTCTCCAAGAAAGAAAAAGAAGACTAGGTAACTCGGCCTGGTGGCTCAGTCAAACTCGCGATTTGCAATACCTCAAAGATTGTTAGTCTTTACGCGTTATGTCTTTTTTATGTATGTTTTTCTAGTGTGGATCTGAGCGATGCCCTTCTGCCTATGCAACCGTCAGACGTTTTGGACATGCCTGTGGATCCCAACGAACCCACGTACTGTCTGTGCCATCAGGTTTCGTACGGAGAGATGATCGGATGTGATAATCCCGACGTAGGTTTTAAATGTTATTCATCCTTCGCTCTCTCCACACACCCCCCCCCCCCCTCCCCCCACACACACACACACACAATTTCGTTTAAAACAATCTGTACCCTAAACTTATTTCTCTGTTGCTTCTTTTAGTGTCCTGTTGAGTGGTTTCACTTTGCTTGTGTTGATCTGGCCACGAAGCCAAAAGGAAAATGGTAGGAGTTCCCCGGACAAGATCAGTCTGTTTACTGAAAGATGAGCATTGATCCAGTCGGCCTCGCTCTGAACATGTCTTTTCCTCTTCATCTGACAGGTTCTGTCCGAGGTGCACTCAAGACCGGAAGAAAAAATGAGATTTCCTTCCAGAACAGGCTAGCTGTTTTGTGTTGTTGCCGTCACTGAATAGTCTACTCTGTATTTGTTTCAGCAATACTCCGTTAAAAAGGTGGTTCGTACAGCTTTTCTTTTTAAAAAAAAGAAAAAAACCTTATCCAGATTTGCCGTAAAGCTACTTTTGTGACATATTTCTGTACGAGCTTCCACATGTTCCCTTCCCTCTCAGAATTTTGCCACAGTTGTCTCCGTCTTGTAGCTTTAAATCAAATCGTTTTACAATGCATTTACATTATGTCAGAAAGTATGTCCTTTCAAGTAATAAGATGTAAATACTGTCATGCCTAACAAAGTCGAAGATCCCAGATTGTTGTTTTAACATACTTGAAATGTCATTTTTATAAACAGCTATTTTTTTTTTTAATACAATTAAAAGCCTGCTGAGAATGAAATTTAAAACACATATATTTACTTACAGAAACGATGGTGGTAATGAAAGGAAGTACGTGTCAGATTTAGTTTGTTGTTGCTACCTCTTTAGGGTTTACATTAGAGCTGCATAATCACTGCAAGTGAAAGAGGGACATTACAATCAGCTTAAGCCAAACTAGCAAAGGGGAAATGTAAAATCCAATTCCTACAAAAGCCTATGACATTTTTGAATGTATTGTGGTACTAATGGTCAGTTGTCGTCTTCTGTCGCCTGAATTAGGTAAATAAGCACTTTGAACTGAATTGTTGTCCCTGAAGAGGTTTGATGCGGCAGGCTTAAGTTTTTAAATCTTCCACATGTCAAACTTTGCTATATGTTTGTCGTTTTCCCAACCAGTACAATAGTTGGGGAAAACCTGGGTCCTTCACCTTACACTATACATGGACACATATAAATGTGTATGTTGTGTGAAAATCTATTTTGTAGGCACATTATTCCAAAGAGATATTTGTTGTTGTTTATTGCCTGGCGACTCAAAAGTTAATTTATTAGGACTTTAGCAGCTTCCTCCACATTTGACTGTAAATATCCCTCATTTAAATGTAAACCACAAATATAACAACCAAAGTCTATGTATTTTGTAAAAGTCTTGTATTTTATAACAAATAAATTTCCACTATTAATCCTACGTTGGTCGGCTTTGTCGTGAAATGTTTTCTAAAAACAAAGGGTTTCATTTAAAACAGGGTTCATCAACGTAACTTTGAGGTAATTTCACCTTTCCCTCTGCTTGTGTCTAAACTCGAATCACATGTGGTGCCCATCGACTAAATGGATCGGCTAAATCAGCCGTCCATCCCACTGACAGTTGCTTGTGAATTTTTGTGCTTCCTGCCTTACTACCAAAAGTCTATTAATTGTGTATATAGCCCAAAATTGGGATCCAAATTAGATTACGATCAAGTCCTCCTTCAAATTTGGGCCAACCTTGTATTCATGAGAAAAGATATTAAGTAATGTAATGACAGTTTTAAAAGTCCTCGTCCGACTCTTCATCCCAGCTGCATTTTTCTTGCTGGGGTTTGTCAAACTCAACCTCCAGGTCATACACAAAGTCCGGGTCATCTTTTTGCAAGCGGTTCCTCTCGAACAGCGTCTCCATTTGTCCCTTTTTGCGGGCGAGTTCCTCGTCGTCCAGTCTGTTCAGATCCTCGTCTGGGTCCAGGCGAAACGACGTGAGGCTCTCCTCTAGGCTTAAACCTTGCATGTAATCTCGCAGGATGATGTGGAGTTTCTCCAGCTGGCTTTGAGGGACTTGTTTCAGGTACTCCCTGTGCCTCGGGTGGTTTTTCAGTGTCTCGGCAGCCATGCTACAGTCTGAAAGTTGGGAGATCAAATCAAGATATATGGGATCTTTGGAAGCAAATAAAGTATTTTGCAATAGAAACTACAACAGTTACAGTGAAGGTGGTTGCCAGGCACTGTTATAAGGCACTGTTTGTTTTGCACTTAATTTTGGATACAGGAGCGGTGTAATATCTAAATTTATAAGTTTGAATCAGAATTAACTTAGCATGACACAGTTTATTTGATCAAAGCAGGAAACAGCTGTCTTGTACAGGAATCAACTATTCCAAAAGCTAACTATATGCTCATTGAAGATCTCATCTTACCAGAATGTTTGGAGAAATTTCGTACAGGTATGATTCTTTTCCGCATCTTTTTGGTCTCTGTGTGGACATAAATCAGAACTACTGACGGAGGGCTGAACTGAACCCCGCACCGCTTTGCCTCAAAGCCCATAATCCTGTCGTTTTATGGGGAAAAGTGGGGTTCGATGTGTCTATCTAAGGATAAAGTAAAAAAGAAAAAACGATTCATTTAAAAATATTGCGGCATTGTTCATTAAAACTAAAGCGAGTAAATGAACAAATAAAGAAAATGATAGCAGTACTTTTCAGCGGAAGCGTTACCAAGGAGCCCAACATTAGGTCCTGTTCATGGTGAAGCCTGTCCAAAAATAAGTATAATTAAACATTTTATAAGCCACTGTTCCATAGTTATACAAGTAAGATCCTCAAAATGAATAAAAACTCCTTATTTATTTTTTTTTACAAGTGATTAAAGCCTAAACGTGCCAATAAAGGCTCAGAGAATTGAATTTCTCGTCAGGCGGAATTGTGGCTCCTATAAAACTGCAAAACGGTCCTACGAACTTCTCTTCCGTAAACAATTCCATTAGGAAATCTAACACAGCAGTATGCCAAAAACTACGAAACACATATAAACGTTTACCTTAAAGACTGTCATGTACTTTCAACTGTTTGTTATGTTGGCTTGTTTGTCTAAAAGCTTTAGTTTGAACAAAGAGGGTAAGTAAAACAGGTAGTAAAATACTATTTACCAACAAACATTATTCTAGAGACAGTTTAAGTCAAATCATCTAGATGAGGACAACACTGAAATAACATGAAAAATTATATACTGACTCTTTTTGATGCTTTCATTTGTGTGATATTTTCTTATTTCCAGATGATCAGGAACACTGTGATCAACTCAAACAGAGGCTACAATCCTCCACTGTGTCCCTGGAGCTCAGCAAGCTGGGCTTTCACAGGTATTTGGTTCTACACCCACAATAACATCATGGCCACTGAAAGATGAAGTGACAGAAGTTACCTCCTCATCATGACGTTAGTGGGAGGGATATAGCTAGTAAACAAATAGTTTGTCCTTAACGTTGATGGAATGAAACCAGGAAGAATTGGAAATTGTGATGGGTAGATGACAAGATCTCAGTCCAACTGAGGATATGTGGGACGACAAACGAGTCTGAGCAAAGTTTCATTGATAAGAACATGTGGTCTCCAAAATTGGCTGCAGACTGGATATTTTAGAGATGGTGACTGAGAACAAAACACTGAAAATATTGTTTTAGCACAAGACAAAGCAAAGCACATTCTTAGAAGGACCGCTACAGCTCTTATAGCATACCAACCATTATCATACGTCTACTTCTGCATGCCATGGCAATGTCCAACAATCGGCTGCAATTGCAACATTAATACCTAGTATTTCAAACAGTGGAGTCTTTCTTCCCATCATTAAGTAATTAAAGCCGTAAACCAGTAACAACAAAGTACAGAGAACTGTATCTTATCTGTTTAGGCAGATAAAACACTGTTCATTGTACTGTTAATTATTATGTCATTATGTCGGATTCTGTGATAAACTGGTCCGTAGCTATACTGCTCTGTTCCAGACCTGTTCATAGTGTCATGTCTGATTTGTCTGCTTGAAGAGACAAAAGGCTTAAAGACCTCATTTATGTTGTGTTTCAGGGAAGTGACGACCACTGTTGAGCTCAGACCAACTGGACTTGGTGCTGCCAGTGTTTTGCTGCTCTACAGATGGCCAAATGGTGTCTTTGTTGATCCATTTCAACTGGCATCCCTGAGTCATCAGAGTAACTGGGAGGTAACACTATTGAAAACCCTGAACAGTATATTTGTTTTAAAATGTTGGATTTTTGTTCAACTGCACATTTAAATATTTTTGTACGTGTATGTGTGCATATACATTTGTATATGTTTGCCTTCCTTTCTGCAAGATATTGCTAGATTCGTCCATTGACCTAGAAGTGCCCGCTCACAAGACGTCAGGATTTCTCACCTATGTGTTTCCCTCCTACTCTGGACCAACTCCCAGTTTACTAAAAATATCAATCCCAGTCCACGGGCGCTATCACGAGCCGTCTTTTGCCGGAGAAACATTAACATCTGTTGACATTGGACCTCCTGACCTGCTGCTGAGGACTGAAAAATGTAAGCAATTCATGTTTGTTTCCCCTTTTTTTATTTATTTTAGAGCTGCACCAATCTTTTCTGCTTTTTTTCTGCCTGGCTGATATCGCTTATCAGGTTTTCATGAGATACCCACTACAAGTGTGACAGATTAGACCTTTTTTTCCCCTTAAGAAAATGAATTACGACAAAGAAACAATTGCTGCAAATTTTTAATAGATTTTGGTGTTTTGAATCAGAATGAAAATTCATATTTAGGCATCAAAATATATGTAATTGAGCTAAATTTGATTATTATTTTAAAAAGAGCATCTTAGATTGATAATGCTTCTATAAATTATAAAATGTTGATGTTTCTTGGTATTAATATATTTTTTGTTTTGTTTTTAATAGGCTTTTGTTTTTAAGATTTCAAAATAAATCTTATTATTTAGCATTTGACCTATTTAAAAACGGACGTTGTCTGATTCTAATCTCTAACTGACTGCATGGTAGATCTCTAATCTAAATAAATTTGCAATATCTGTGTAGAAAATATTATGACTATGCACTTGTGTTCTCCTTATAAAATAAGAATTTACGGATTATTTGTTGTGCATTTGCTGTCGTGAGATGAAGGAAAGTACTGTATTAGGGCAACTTATAATCAAAAAAGTCTTGTCATTTCCTTCCTTTAGGCAGAGATCTTCACAGATTTGAGTCTCACTCGATAGTGGAGGCTGCTTGCACTGTCAGCAATTCGAGCACATGTTCATGGGTGAAACAAACTCCGCATAAGGTCCTTTAAAAAAAAAACCATCCTCTATCATAAAACCCAACTGTTCCATTCATCCTTTCTCTCATTCATAAGGCATCTTGTTCTCTTTTAGGAGCCCAGCTCCATCAGCTTCACATTACCGGTTGGGGACGGCTCGGCGGCGGCGTTTGTCTGCAGTGGGACTCTTCTAGTCACTGTGATCTGCTGTGTGACGCTGTCTAAGTACATGTTGAGACATCGAATCCTCTGAGCTGCAACTGTCAACGCAATGTAATGTTAAGCAGTTGTGTTTGGGATCAGGATGTTTCCATCTGTTTGCTGTAAGCAAAACAAATGTATGTATATAACAGAGCAATATAAGTTGTGAAAGAATTCCAAATATTCACAGTAATTTCTCTCCCATGAACTTATTTTTTTTTTTTTTTACATTTTGTTGATACTTTTTTATGGTATTAAATCAATAATTAACTCAGGGAATTGTAAAAGTTGAGAAACACTGAAAGAAAGAATGTTTACAGCTAAAAGTAATGTTTTTTGTTACTAAAATATGTATATATAAGAACTGAGTTGTTGTTGTTTTTTTGCTTAGAACTAATGTTTAGAAAAGTAAAATATAAAATGATAGGATGGGGTTTGATTTCAACTTGAAGCATTAAAAAAAAGCTTCTCCAGCTGTGTAGGAATGGATTCTTTCTGCATTTGTCATGTACTCTTTCTTTCATCCATATCTATGTTTAATGTTTCCAGTGCTATGTATGTCAGTGCTGAAATGATCATGTGTGAGCTGAGATCCCTCTGGTCTCCAGTGGTTTACGCCGGCGGACTGCAGGCCAGGGTTGGGTCGCTGGTTCCGCTTCCCCCTCTTCGCCATAGCGGAATTATCCAAGGGCCGAAAAACACAGATGAAAAGTTGGGCTATAAATATTTGGACTCGGGTTTTCTTCTTCTATTCTGAGGTGTTCCTGCGCAGGCTCAATAAGTCAGACCCTAAATGTTACATCCTGGGGATTTTTAGCGGATTTCCATTTGTTGTTTTTTGTTGGGGATCGTCCGGGAGTCAAGTTGAAGCGGCGTGGAAACTCCGGTGAGCTCCGCCGCGTCTGTGTCTCCGTTAGCCCGCTACTCGGTGACATCTGTTAGGGGTTCATTCTTGCCTTTTTGAATCCAGTCTCAGGTTGGTGAAAACTTTAAAAAAAAAGAATGTCAAAAAAGTGTTGAGCTGCACTCCCGTGGGTCGCTTAGCATTAGCTTAAAAGCATTTAAACCACGTTTGGTTGGTGAGAGCTGGCTAGCATGTAACGCTAAGCTAAGCTAGCACACTTGTTGGTCAAGCAGGGGGATGCTAGCTCTAGCCAGCTAACGCCCCTGTTTGGGGGCTCAATAAAAAAACATTTAGTGGCAAATAAAATGAAAAGACTGACCTTAAAATGACTGAAAACTACCAGGACTCAGCTAAAGTAAAAGAGGAGCTGCTAAGTGTTCAGGGCACTAAGAGGGAGCAGCCTATTTTCATACTGACCAGTTTTTGTTTGTTTTTACATTAGACTCGTTTTCTTTACAGATACTTCTAATACCTCTAGACGTAAGACATTTATTTCGTTTATTCTTCTGCTAGTTTCTGCATTAATAAGTAACCGTCGAGTTTAGGTTGAGATTAGAGAAAGTCCGAGCAGATGCAGCGAAAGCCAGTGTGTGATTGAACACCTCCCTTAAGTTTTTTACATTTAGTCCTGTTGCCTCGCATCTGATAAAGCAACAGAATGAAGCAGACAACTACGAGGTCTGCCAAACGATGCATTCAGATTATTCAAGTAAAACCCTTAAAACTATGACATGCACATTCTCTTTATGCTGATAACTCGAAATTTAACAATGTGCATTACCCCAGAAGTGTTGTCGACCTACAACAATTTAATATCATAATTATGATGATGTTAAAAAATGGCTAGAAAATCTTTAAAAAAAAAAACTTTCAGGTGTGGTTGCATCAAAATTTCTATTGATTCTGCCGGGACTGCATACCACACTTCTAAGTTTTTGTGTTTTTGTTGTTGTTTTTTTCTGTAAAACTCTTTTCCTCTTTACAATTCTGCACTAGCTTGTTAGATTGGTAGGCTGCAACTTGACAAAGCCACTGCACACACTTTTATGGTTTAAGTGACGCTACTGTATCAGTGGAATTGTTTTATAGTTGTATGAAACGATGAGTAGGAATATAAAACAATCTTAATATAGGTAATTAAAAAAGAATTACTTCAGTAAACCAAAGTAGTTTATGGAGACACTGTTTATTGAGAACTTTATTCTTTTTATTTTTTTGCTATAACAATCATTTGGTTTCTACCCAGGTGCCCCTTTGTCCCACCTATATGTATATATTAAAACCACTTCTGATGTGAGTCCTGCCTCCCTTCCTCACCGCTTGCCATCATCTACATTTTGAACCGCGTCGTTTGGCGGCCTGCTTAGCCCTGACAGGCACACGTCGACCTCACCACAATGTGTGATAACGGAGACTCAGAGGACAAACCCCCGGCTCCCCCGGTCCGGATCACCAGCACCATCTTCGGCACTGGCGCCAGCAAAGACCCATTGTCGGCCAACCACATCTCTAAACCGCTTCCCTCTGTCCCCGAAGAGATAAAAAAACGGCGAGGGATTCGGTCGATCCTCGAAAAGGGTGACTTAAATAGTTTGAAAGTTGTCGACAAAACGTTTGACCGGTGTGTATGATTTCTCTCATTGAGGTTTTTGTTCCGTTTAGGTCGGAAAAAGGATCGAGACCGAGAGCGACCGGAGATCTCGCCGCCTTCTGATTTCGAGCACACCATACATGTTGGGTTCGATGCTGTTACAGGAGAGTTCACGGTGAGTTCTCACTAATAGAACAGTCTCCCTTTTAACTGATGAACTAAACACACTGTCTGCGTCATGTGTGATGTTTTTTTTTGTGTGTTCGTCTCCCTCTTAGGGTATGCCAGAGCAATGGGCTCGACTGCTACAGACCTCAACCATCACCAAGTTGGAGCAGAAGAAAAACCCCCAGGCTGTGCTCGATGCCCTCAAGTTTTACAACTCAACGGGAAACGGTCGCCAGAAGTACATAAGCTTTTCATCCTCTGGTGAGAAAGATAGTTTTGTTTACTTTTAAAGCGCCGCATAACAGCTACCTTCAGTAAACAACTCCAAATCTCACATTCAGACGTTAAGAGTCGAATTCCAGAAGCCCTAATAAATATGTAGTCGAATTGAGATTCAACAACACACTGTCCAGTTCAGTCCAGCTTTTCTACATAAGGAAGTGGACTCACTGACATTTTGGCAATCCCTTGTGAGCGAACGGTGGAAAGCATGGAATTTTTTTTTTTTATGGGAAGAAACCTGCACCAGAACATTTTTTATCTACATTAACTAGCCAAGGAAGGAGAGCAATGGAAAAAGTTGTAAGCTGCACAGGAGTAGGAGTTCTTTTGTGGCAAATTATAATGCTAAGATTTGACCTTGTATTCTTTTTTTTTTCTTTTACAGAAAAAGAGGCTTTTCCTCCAGGACCTTATTCTGTAAGTAAATGAATCTTTTTAACACAATTGTCTTTTTTTAAAATTTGCTATGTGATATGAAGCCAAAAAAACAAACAAATGGTATTTCTTTTATTTCAAATAAGCCTGTCAGAAAGAGCAGCGAACCCTCATCTCCAAACATCAAAGACATTGATGATGACGACGATGATGAAACGCTTCCCCCTGTTGTGGCTCCAAGACCAGACCACACAAAGCTTGTAAGTCTACGAAGTCTCTGGTTCGTCTTGGTTACTCGTGTTTGCTGTTTTATTTAGGAAAATAACAATGTTTTATTATGCATTCGGGTGATATCTTCCAGGGGTACACTCCTTCTGTAGTTGAACCAGTTCCTGCTCTGAGTACATGTCCACAGGGGGACCAGCCTGTGCCGAAGCATCCAGATAAAAGCAAGAGCAGGATGACAGACGAGGAGATCATGGACAAACTTCGTGAGTTATTGCCAAACTGCACACGTTGGGCTAAATCTACGCATGAGAGCTTTCCTATGTATAATTTCCTTCGCTTTTCTCGTAACATTTGCGATCTGGCTCACAGGAACCATAGTAAGCATTGGAGATCCCAAGAAGAAATACACAAGATATGAAAAAATTGGTCAGGGGTAAGTTGCAGATGTGGTGCCAAGGCATAAAAGAAGAAGTCTTTCTTATAACTTTTGTCATTTGTTCTATAAGTTTATTCTTTTATTACCTGTTTTTTTAACCATTTGCCTTCAAAAACATTTCTAGCAGCTCTTTAGTTGTTGTATGAGCTAAACATCCAGAATTTCCTGTCTTTTAAAAATCATGGTCATCTAAATGTAATCATACTATTTAATAATTTATTATCTATTTTGGGGCATAAAAATATATATTTTTAGTTTTTCCCAAAATCTGTCTAACGTGGTTATTTTGCATTCTCGCAGGGCATCAGGAACAGTATTCACCGCCATTGATGTGGCAACAGGACAGGAGGTAATAGAATAAAATAAAAATGTTGTTTTTTTAACATGTAAAGTGTTGCAAAGTGAAAGGGTAATTAATTTGAAACCATAAGCGCCCCTGATTTCATCTTCCAGTGGTTAACTTTAATGCTTCAGAAGGTCTTTTGGTTATCAATCTAGACAATCGTTCTTTCTTTTTTTCCGCATTTTTAGCGACAGGATTAGCTTCATACATGGCGATGGGGAAACTTTTTTTTTTTTTTACCATTAACTTTCCATGTTAAAGCTCTATTAATTCCTTTTGACAGGTGGCCATCAAGCAGATCAATCTGCAGAAGCAGCCCAAAAAGGAGCTCATCATCAATGAGATTTTGGTGATGAAGAAGCTGAAGAACCCCAATATTGTCAACTTTGTAGACAGGTGGGAACAAACGTACACACTGTTTGGTTTATTTAATAGCGTTTCATTTGGAAACAAACCGTCATTGATTTTTCATACAGATTGTAAACACCGTCTGTTGCGGGGTTTTGTTTAGTTTCCTGATGGGGGAGGAGCTGTTTGTAGTGATGGAGTATCTGGCTGGGGGGTCGCTGACAGATGTGGTCACAGAAACCTGCATGGATGAAGCTCAGATAGCTGCTGTCTGCAGAGAGGTGCCCTTCATTTTTTTGTTTTACCTCTTCTCATTTCCTACTAATTCAAGAGAAATTCTACTTAACATGGAAAGATTAATCAAAAGTTGACTCATTTTCTTGATCTTAGTGTTTACAAGCGTTGGAATTCCTGCACGCTAACCAGGTCATTCATCGAGATATCAAAAGTGACAATGTTCTGCTGGGGATGGATGGTTCTGTAAAGCTGAGTAAGTACTTTCCTGATGTTTTTCTCTCAAGTAACTTCATTTTTTAAGCTTTAAAAAAAAAAAACATCTCTTCTTTCTACGACAGCCGATTTCGGCTTTTGCGCCCAGATCACTCCTGAGCAGAGCAAACGCAGCACTATGGTGGGCACGCCCTACTGGATGGCGCCTGAAGTGGTGACCAGAAAGGCTTATGGGCCTAAAGTAGACATTTGGTCACTTGGTATAATGGCCATTGAAATGGTCGAAGGAGAGCCTCCCTACCTTAACGAAAACCCACTACGAGTAAGTAAAACCGTTTTCTTTACCTTCCAGGTTTTTATGGCTGGCAAATCGATGTGGAGCATTAAAAGTTGATTTGTGTGTTTTTGAATGCAAACAGTCTTTTAGGGGTAGGTCAATTTCACATTTTATCACGAAATCTAGGGTTTCAATAAAATAATACTGTCTCACAGTAAAATAACTTAATCATACGTTTTTTTTTATATAACTCGCCACTTTAATTCAGGAGTAAACAATCGCTACAGTTCCAAACGTCCAGCTAAACAAATCTCGTTTAGATCCATAAATGTTGAATGAATGTTTAAGTACAAATTACTAGTACTTCATTAGAAGCATCTAAGAAAATAAAGAAAAACATAAAACATTTGCTAAAAAACGAGGAAGGATACATTTTTAGCTGTAGGATGTTGTTATAATTGCAAATTTGTGTTAAATATTTTCAGGAAAAAAATGTAAGTTATTTGTAAGTTAAACTTAAAAAGCCACTCATGCCTCCAGTGCCTCTGGTTGGAGAAGAGTTTTTGAAATTTCCAGACAATTTGAATTAACATTACGTTAAATCATAATTCTTATTGACCTATACAATAATACCCATCCCTTCTTCTGACATAAATAAATCAACATTAAAGCAAAACAAGCTTTTGATTGGTCACACTAATGGTGTCAGAGTAAAGGGGCTAAATACAAATACTCCATATTAGAAAATCTTACGATGGGGATAATATCGGTACATTTTCCTTCTGCTTCCTACTTTGTATGACCTGAGTCAGATTGTGCTGCTGTATAACTCTGTAATGCTGATGCAGTATTTAGCCAGTAGGATAAAGGCTCCAACAACCTTAACTTTTTTTTCTTTATCATCTCTTCGACAGGCACTATACCTGATTGCCACCAACGGCACACCCGAGCTTCAGAACCCAGAGAAACTGTCTCCGGTTTTCAGAGATTTCCTGAACCGCTGCCTGGAAATGGACGTAGAGAAGAGAGGCGGAGGCAAAGAGCTCCTGCAGGTAAGAACCTGCAACTAAGAATATGGTTACATCGCCCTTAACATAGGTATGGGACAATGTTAGTCATCTTTTTACATGTCAGCATTTAGGTCTGATAAGTAAAATTCGTCTGACATTAACCAATGTTTATTTCCATCATGTTGAAAGGTTCGGAAAGTATGGTTTCTGTAAATATCTGTTATTGGGAACCTTAGTACTATAATAATAATTATTAATACCGGTGCATCCCTACTCATGACCCATCACTATGATTCCTTCGATAGTTACTTTTTAATGTATTTGTAATCTCTATTTTTTAACTCTTTGTTGATGTGTGCTCTATTTGTTCAGCATCCGTTCCTGAAGCTGGCAAAGCCCCTCTCCAGTCTCACGCCTCTCATCCTGGCAGCCAAGGAGGCCATGAAGGGCACTCGCTAACGGATGACCCCAGCCAACCCCGCCTTACCATGCTGTGCACAGATGTGTGCTAACTATTTAGATTTTGGCCCGGACAAGAGGCTGAGAGTGACTTGCCAGCCTTGTGTGCACCAGCCTTGTAAGCCCTGACGAAACCTCACTGTGAAGACCCAAAAAAATAGATTCGACAGCACAACCCCACCGCTGTCTACATGGACTCCTATTGTCTCTCAAAATGTCAGAGGACGAGTCCATAATTACAAAGTCGGGCACAGTTATTTCTGTACATCAAAACCGGTGGCAAATTAAAACTAGGCTTGTATTTAACTTGGAATGAAGAGGATGTCTAGTTCTGTGTAGTCTATTTCGTTTGTTTTTTTAATCCACTGCCTTAAACAAATACAAAATGTTGCCTAACATATTGTCGCGTCTGTGTCGTCTCCGGTGATTTTTACTACCTTTTGTAATTGACATTTGCAGCCTGACAGTATCGTAGTTATTTTGATACTTGAATTTCTCGTTCGTGTTCCATTACGTCTCATTCAATGGACTTTCTTTTTCTTTTTTTGGGGGACATATTTAGTCACAGTTTTTATAGGAAAAATTTCAGTGCATTTTTCATAATGACCATGTGCTGTGATTATGATGTTCTTTAGCTGACAGACCTACTGTACCAGTTCCTCCTCTTTATCTAGTGTTCCTGATGCCAGAAACGCACCTTGCTGGCAATTAAGATGTTAGATTGACAGGGTTTATACTTTATTATTATTCTCTGTTGCTATTAAAGTGACTATTGTATGTCGAAGTCTGTTTTTAGTGTCTTTCCAAACTAAACAAGTGCACATTTCTCATACCAGGATTGTGTAGTTTAATGTTAAGCTTGAGAACCAGCCTAAATGCAAAAAGCTGCAAAGACGATTTAAAAACTATTTTTATAGTCTACCAAACTAACTTTTGTCAAGACACAAATAAACTGGTTTTATTATTATGGACTGGTTGTGAGATTATTGTGCGAGAACACAAATTACTGGTGTTTAAAATCACATTTCACAAGGTAGTAGAATTGGTTATATAATCATGTGGGTTCCATTCATCAAAAACTGCTTCAATAGTGTTGGAATGGAATAGCAGTGAAATGAAACCATCCTAAAATTGATTAAAAAGTCTTCTCAATTACTAAGTAAGAACATATTTTTTCATCTTAATACATATAACTTTACAAATTATTGGTACAAATCTATGTAATTAGACAAAAAATAATGCAACAGGTGAATTCTGCTTTTATAAAATGTAAATATGCAAGAAGGCGACTAATTTTAAGCAGAAACATCCCAAAGATTACCTTTTTTTACTTAAAAAACATAAAACCAATACCAATCTGTCCTAACTGTGCATGTCAGTTGTAATCTTTGCTTGGGTTTGCCTAGTTTCCATGTTAACTCGCCTTCCGCAACCCAACAAATTTCCAGTCCACTTATCCCTGTAAGGTCGCAAGGGTCAGGTGTGTGCCTATCTCCAAAGGTCATGGGTCAAAAGATGGGGGATTCTCCCTGGTCATAACTGGCCAAAATGGAGAGACAGGGCAAACAACAATGCAAACACTCACACCTATCAACAATAAAGGGAAACCACTTTTACCATGTTTTTTGACTGAGGTAGGAAGCCAGAGTACCCGGAGAAAACCCGCGCATGCACAGGGAGAAGATGCAAATTGGTCGCAGAAAGACAATCAAGTTGGAATCAAACCAAGAGGCAGCCTCCCTGCTGAGAGGCAACAGCTCTACCAACCTCGGCACGGTTCGGGTAAACACGCCTTTATTGTCGCTCAGAAACCACGTGCTTTTATTTTGAAGGGTCCTCGGAAATCCAGCGTGGAAACGTGGAGCTCCTGACGCCGACGGCGATAAACTAAACGCCAAACGTTGTTCTTGAGACCTCAGTTCACAATGGCGATCAATTTAAAAGACAAAGAAGCTTACCAAAGACTGAACTACCTGTACCAGGTGAGTGAGCGCCTGCAGCCACGTGTTGGCTGCTGCGTTTAAGTGACAGCGACACTGCTGCTCGTGTGTTTCCACAGGCCGCGCACTGCGTGTTATCTGAGCAGCCGGACAACGTGGAGCTGGCCCGGTTCTACTGCTTCACACAGAAAACCATAGCAAGGCGCCTGGTTCTCAGACAGTAGGTAGACGCAGACGTCGCGACATTTTGAAGGGACGCATGGAAACCTGGTCACTTCCTGTTGAGAAAGCAGCGTTTTAATCGTTAGGCCTCACATTTATTCACGTCTATAAACGTATGTCAAAATAGGCAGTTACATTTTAAAGGTATGTTAAGACAATATTTGTTTAGGTTTAAGCATTTTATGGTCACATTTTGTGTGAAGTAACACAAACACATGCAGTAATGATTTTTATCACTTGACCTTATATGTATACATGGATAAAGGCAAAAAAACAAGGTTAGGTTGGTTAAAAAAAATGTAATTGTAGAATTGAATTACTAAAGTTCCACAACAGCAAATCGAAAGAATATTAAGCAAATGTAATATTCTCTTTATAAATGGGAGTCTCCAGAGTGTGTATTGTGGTGAAAAGATATTGGATCAAGAATACAGCACAAAGATACAGTTTAAGTAATTCATTCATTGATCTTACGCTTTTTTACAGCATTGGTGCTCTGGAGAACTGACACACATAAATTGGTATTTTATATCAGTATTTTTGTACACCAAGTATGGTGGACAAACAGTGCAAATATGACATGGTGATAAAACATTAGATTCTTCCTTTCCTAACTCAAATCCTGATTTAAAGAGGGATAAAAGAAACAACTTTTAAGATACTGTCTTTTAGCTATCTGCCTCCTGTCTGAAAGGGAAGGAAAGCAGGAGGAGAAAAGTCCAGTCTCTGCTTCAATTTTTCTCACGTCTTCCTAAAAATACGTTAAAGGAAAAAGCAGATGATGCAAAATCTTTGTCATATTGATATAAATATTTGATGAAGAAAGACAAACACTGCACGAATGTGTAGTGTCTTCATTGGTTACTCAGTCTAAGTAGGAAGAAAACACAGCATTCAGGGAGATCCTTTAGTTTTGACTTTCTTTCTTTTCGACGGATTTTCTTGTCACCGCCAGGCGACGGTTGATCAGGAGTTGGGTGTTTCGTCCAGTAACTTCTGAGTTGGTGGTTGAAAGCTTACCTTGACCAGTGTGTGACTCTGTGAGTGAAGTGTTTTGGAGTCCCCATGAACTGAATAACTACATGCTGTTAACAATTTCTTACAGAGACCCGTCAGTGAAGAGAAATGTATGCAAGAAGTGCTGCTCGTTGCTCATACCAGGTGTTACTGCCACAACAAGACAACGGAGTAAGTCAGATAGTCACTTTAATTTGTTTTCGTTGTTTCGTTTGATATGAACTCATTGTGACTTTCCATGCTTAGTAATTCTTGCTGGAACATTCCTGTTTTCTTGTTTTGTGCAATAAAGGGAAAAAGAAGAAGAATCGCTTCACTGTAGTGAGGTGTCTCAGCTGCGGTCACGCCAGGACTCTGCTGAATAACCCAGACCATTGTTTGTGGGTGGACCGACCTGAGGCCCAGCTGGAGCAGCAAAAACAACCTGGTGAAGAGGCTAATTTTATTTTATTTATTTATCTTAATAACAAATACACGCTGCAAAGTGCAAAGTCTGACTGTTTGTATCCTTTTGTGTAGATCCAGCTAAAAATCAGCCCAACAAACCAAAGGTTACCGGGTCACAGTTTTCTAAACCACATGAGGCTCAGAGTCCTTCTGCCACATAACATAAGAAGAATATTCAGCATAAATCCAATGGATAAGAATATTTTTAGTTTTATTGTTTTTTTGTGTGATTTATTTGAATGAACACATACTGGAGATTGATCCCCCAAAACTGAATATAAGCAACAGACATGTATAAGTTTTTTTTTTATTATTATTATCATTATTTCAAAGAATTTTGCAAATGCAACCATTCTTGTTGAGTTAAAGTAAACTTCTTATTACCATTTAGCAATGCTTGAAAGTCTTTTTTTTTTTAAATATATGTCACTTTTTCTTCTTTTCGGGTTTGTCTCCTTTCGGCACTCTGAAGCGCGTCTTCTGGGAATACAGAAAGTTCTTGGTAAAAAGCCTGGGAATGTGGCCCATGTACAGGAGGATACCCAACATCATGCCTAGTAAGCAAGAGATTTAAAGCGAGAGGTTACAAACAGACAGAAATGCACATGCACCGTTTGCTGTTGTAATATAATGTACCTGTGAGGGAGCTCAGCCAGTAGACCACTGCGTACTCTTTAAAGGTAAACCCAGGACAGTAGAAAGTGAGGCCATATGCCAAAGATGGGTTCATAAAAGCAGAGGTGTAGCTTCTGGCTGGAAAATAGAATGAATGCATCAGAAGGTTAATGCATTTCACTTGTTTAGAGTTTGAACGACGTACAATTTTTGAATAAAGACTTTACGGTTTATGGTCCCCTACACAATTTTGACCGACTCACCGATATGGGAGAAGAAGGTGAGGAGAACCGCTATCAGGGGTACCCGGATCAGAGGTGATCTGCGTCGCAGATTTAACTGGGTTAAATGAAAGATGAGGGCGCAGGCGCACTCTGTGAAAAAGCCTTGCGTCACAGAGACCAGCAGGGACGTCGTGCATTCTCGCGACATCAGGTTTTTGATCATGTGCATGTCCGTCAGCTCCAAGCTCCAGTAGTACCTGGCTGTGAGAAGGCCCAGGTGAGACCCGATGAACTGGGACGTGACGGCGAGCGCCGTGGGCAGAGGGTCGGCCTCCAGCTGCAGGAAGTTCTGCACGGCCAGGCTGGGATTCCCCGACGTTCCGGCACAGAGCACGCCGTGCGTCAGCAGGAGCAACAGCAGCATGGTTACAGTCACATCCTGGCCCAGGCCGCCGGCCCACTCACCCACCTCCACGATGGTCTGTATCTCCAGCCAGCACGCCACCAGCATGAAGGCGGAGGCGAACTCTGAAACAAAGCTGAACCGAGGCCATTTTCTGAGGAAGGCTAGGACGAAGCCTGCAAAAATCACCACAGATAGGAAGTATCCAAGTGATGCATTTAGTCCAGACATGTCTGAACTCGGGTGTCTCCCTCCGTGTCTTGGAAAAAGAGAAATGAATGAAGGCTTGGGTCCGGCTGCCGGTTTTTCTGTTTGACAACGTGGCGCATGCACGGACCCTTTTCTTATCAGAGACACGTCAGGTTTTTATCCAAAAACCAGCTGCCAAAATACACACAGGCCTTTAGGTCAGGTCAGCGAGATGGCTTTCTTTCAATGTCTGATGTAGATATCCATCCGTGGCTTAAAAGTTCCTGCACTGACACCACTGAGCAGTATGTATCATCAGAAAAACGTTTTAAACTTTAAGATATAGGAGCCTTTATTGAAAAAGCTGTTAACATTATATGGTCACTTAAACTGGTAGTGCTACATCTTTCAGATGCATCTCATTTATCTCAATTTCACTAGCTGGTTTATTTTAGGAAAAAGATTTTACACAGCAGTGTATACAACCATTTTTAGCTACTGGTGTGATTATTTGACTAGGTTTTATATGCACTATGAGCCATCCAACCTAAACATGCAATCCAAGTAGTACACCCTTTCATATACTCCCATCTTGGTTACTCCCAATACATTTCTTGCCATTCTCAGCTCTGTCACATGTCTTTTTTCCGTTGTCTCCCCTTTTCCTTGTGATTGACTTACACAACCTTCATATAAGCTGCACTACTATGCATCACACTCATACAACACCACAGTTTATTCTCACCCTTCTTCTCACCTTTCTTCTTATCAGCTTTATTTAGATCCAAAGTGACACAACAAAGCTGATTTTCACCTTCTCTGAACTCTTACATCTACTGTGTTGAGATAAAATTGCTTTTTTCAAGTGCCTTTAGTGAAATTAAACCACAGGGCTTCTAATTGATCTATCTTTTAAATGTCATCAGCACCAGTTGTTGATGCGGGTAACGTGACTTTCTGCCCAGAGCAGGAAAGCCTGGGAGAGGAAGGTGGTGTCCTTAATAGGTGTCCTACGGCTTACTTGGCTCTTTAGTCAATGTGAATAATGGTGTCCCTTTGTATCATGGATATTGTCAGCTATGGATACAGATTTTCAGCAGCTCTAGTTCAGAATTGTAATCACTTACTCCCCTTTAGATCTTAGCACCACGGTCTATATTGCAAGCATGTCCGCATAGCTTTAGTAAAGCGGGGGAGGACAATATACTTCCAACTATGGTGTATGTAAATAATTCAAACTGAAGTATGTTCATAATGGGTAATTATTGTTACCCTTTAAAATGTTTATATAGA
>JAVLVB010001013.1:810192-850154 GCA_032876305.1 Orestias chungarensis | reverse complement strand
ATATATATATATATATATATATATAAATATATATATATATATATATATATAAATATATATATATATATATACATACACACACATACATACATACACACACTACTCACAAAAAGTTAGGGATATTTGGCTTTCGGTTGAAATTTGTTGAAAATGTAAAAAGTTCCCGCTACAGTGATATCATATCACGAAAGTAGGACATTTAAGTAGAAGGATACACTGGTGATTTCCTCATCTCAAACAATTTGTTGAAACAAAAGTTAATAACAATGGTGTGTACACCACAACAAAAAATGTCAACGTCTCAATAACTCGTAATGTGCCCTTGAGCATCAATTACAGCTTGATAACGACGTCTCATGCTGTTCACAAGTTGACTTATTGTCTACTGAGGCAGGGCATCCCACTCTTCTTGAAGCGCAGCCCTCAGGTCATTGAGGTTTTGGGGTGCAGAGTTTCGAGCCTCTACACGGAGACTCAGTTGATCTCACAGGTTTTCAATGGGATTCAGGTCTGGAGAAAGTGCAGGCCACTCCATTTGAGGTACACCGGTCTCAAACAGCCGTTCCCTGATGATGCGACCCCTATGAGCTGGAGCATTGTCGTACATGAAGATGAAATTAGGCCTGTGTTGTTCATGTAGGGGCACAATCACTGGATTAATGATGTTATTTAGGTAGTATGGGCTTGTCACTGTACCATTCACAAAGTGTAGGGCAGTTCTATACAGACTGGACACACCTGCCCCCACTGTGACACCGCCACCACCAAAAGCTCGTCTGGTGACAACAGTGGCTGATGCATAGCGCTCTCCTTGACGTCTCCAACATTGTTGGCGGCCATCATTTCTGCTCAACATGAATCGACTTTCATCAGAGAACAGCACTGAGGCCCACTGGTCCCTCCTCCAGCGTAAATGCTCCCTGGCCCATGCAAGACAATGACGCATGTGCCTGCTGGTGTGGTCAGGTACCCTTGCAGGTCGTCTAGCACGCAGACCACGCTGATGTAAACGGTTTGAATGGTCTGACGTGACACTTGGGTGCCTCTCACCTCCCTTAAACGTGCCTGGAGTTGAGTGGCATTCATCATCCGGTTTCTCAGGGCATTTTTCACAATGTAGCGGTCATCAACATGGGAGGTGGCCAAAGGACGTCCACTTCTACGCCTTTTTGTATCTCTCCTAGTCTCTCGGTATCTCTGTTGCAACCTCCTGATGACACTGTGACACTCTGAGCTCAGAGGCCACGTCCGTCTGAGAACATCGTGTTTGAAGCATTGCAATGGCCAGGTACTGTTGATCCATTGTTAGGTGTCGTCTTGGTCTCGTGATGTCACAATGTGAACAGCCTGATGAGGACGACTGTTTAAACACCAGCTGTAATTGAACCAGGACATTTATTGGTCGATTCGAGGATCAAAAACCTGTTGTGACTTTTGCCGTCAAACATTTAAAAGTTGGACAGGTGCATATATATATATATATATATATATATATATATATCTGGTTGGTTCTCAGCAAACAATGGAAGAATTCCATAAAACACCAGAATAACTTCGCGTGGGAGGAGCCAAGACTCACGTCGGAAGTTGTAAAACGTCAACGTCCTAGCGTTGTGCGTCGGTTCACGCGCACGCGTGCCCCGGAGATAGCTGCGCGAGCTCCAGACGCAACGATGGCAATAACGGGCGCAGAGCGGAGTCTCACAGAGGACTGAGAAGTCTCCGGCGATGGCGGATAAACCCTCCGCGCTGTTCACGAAGCTTTTTGCCGCCGGCTTTTACGGACTCAGCTCATTTCTCATCGTCGTGGTGAACAAAAGCGTCCTCACCAACTACAGGTGAGCGGTTTCCCCCAGCGAGGCTACAGGCGAGGATGGAGGGAGCCAAGCTAGCGGTAGCGGCTGGGAAGTTGTGTTGGCCGGGGGGGAGAGAAGCCCGTTAGCCAGACAGAGGCTTCACGTTTTATACTTGCAGCCTCTGGTCGTCCTTGTTTTGTACTTGCTCGCTTACATTTAGTTAATATATGTTTTGAAACTGTTCCTCCAGGTTTCCCTCATCAATATGCGTGGGAATAGGACAAGTAAGTTGAGTTTGTTTTGTTTGTTTAAGCGTCTTTGTAAGCGGGTCGCGGCTCGCAGATGAAGCAGTTCTGATTCCTCCTGCTGTGTTTCTGGTGCAGATGTTTGCCACAGTGGTTGTGCTGTGGGTGGGCAAGGCTGCTAGGGTGATCACCTTCCCAGATTTGGATGAGAGTATACCTCAAAAGGTAAGATTTATTCTACAAAACAATAAACTTTAGTTTTTTTCTCCTCTTGCTTGCCTAACAATAATCCTGTAAAAATTCTTGTCTTCCAGACATTTCCTCTACCTCTCCTGTACGTGGGAAATCAAATCACTGGTCTATTCGGTACCAAAAGGCTCAAGTAAGAACTCGTACATGCTTTAACTCGACACGGCACACGGCAAGGCTCATCGTGGGCCATTCTCTTTAACTCTGTGTCCTTCCTCACCAGTTTGCCGATGTTTACAGTCCTCAGGAGATTCTCCATCCTGTTCACGATGCTGGCTGAAGGATTTCTTCTCAAGTAAGATCAGTCGGGACGAGATGACCCCCCCCCCCCTTTGACTCATTTGGGTGCAGATGTTGAATGTGACATAAAACCGCTTTTCTTTGCTTGATAATGCCAGTTATTATTTGCAGCTCAAAGCAGTGGGATTGAGTTTCGCTGTGTTTCACACGTGGCAGGAAGAAGTTCCCCCGGCCCGTCCAGCTGACGGTGTTTACAATGATCCTCGGGGCGTTCATAGCCGCGAGGTAAGCTCTACCGTTTCCAGGTGTCCTTCCTTTTATCGGCACTGGAGTTAAACTTCACTACAAAGCAGGCTTTTATCTTGATATATGTTCACACAAGATCGGGTGTCACCTTTGGGGTCACTTTTGATCATCCACAGTAAAAGATCCCCAGCTGAAATACAACATGCACAAAGTTCTACAATAAACCACAAATGTATATTTACGTTTAATTTGCGCATCTAATTACCTTTCTTATCTTGAAAGTGCCGACTTATCCTTTGATATGCAAGGCTACGTCTTCATTCTGATGAACGACATTCTGACTGCAGCCAATGGAGCTTACGTGAAGCAGAAATTAGACGCAAAGGTATGTTGTGGAACCGCCATGATGAATGGAGGCCATTGTTCGGATGGAATCCTAATGGTCAAGTTCCTGTTGACTCTGGGGAATCAAGTCTTTTCCTTTAAGGATTTTAGGCTGCACTAGTGTTAAGTTTGATTTTACTCTTAAGATTGTAACAGCATTAAAATGTGCTTTTGCTGAAAAGCCACCTTCCGATCCCACTTGCATCCCTTTTCTTGCATCTAATGGTGGATTTATAATCCTTTCTTAAAGCACGAACAGGTTTTAGCTTGTTTTTTTTTATTATTGACTTTTATGTCACAAGAGCAGATTGCTTAACTCTCACATTACAGCAGGATCCTGATTTAGACTCTGATGTCTAGTGTATACCATATGCTCTGCAGAGCAGCCTGGACAAATGTGTAGCAGCAGTTCAGCGTCCTGGCAACACATCAGTGCTGTGTTTTCGAAACATTTGTGACTAACTTTACCCTAATTTTTATTCTTCTTTCTTTTTTCTACAGGAATTGGGGAAATATGGATTGTTATACTACAACGCATTATTTATGATCTTGCCCACTCTTTTGTTGGCTGAAGTGACAGGAGAGATGCAAAAGGTGGGTTTAAATCCTGATCCCTTTTAAATGAGACCTTGGATTAGACCCTGGGTATTCCACATTCTCTTTTAGACAAAATATTATTAAATTCCTAAACTGAATGCTCTAAATATGAGCTGTTCATTGTGGGTTTTTTTATTTGGTAAGTCTTGGCAGGGGCCTTCTGGTCCGCCCAGCTGGGCCCCAGCCGCCGGAGAAGCACAAAGATGCCATTATGCACCTAGTAGAGTTATAATAGCAGCGCCTGAAGCAGCTCTGGACCAAATAACCAAAGCATAGATAGTTACCTACTTTTTTTTAAGCTGATAGAATATCAATAATGGATTTGCAAAAACGTACAGTCCATTTTTGACCTCGATATTTGTTTACTTCAACAGCAACCTGACACTGACACACCCACAATCAGTGACTCAATGATTCACAATTCCAGTATGAAGCTCAGCCATCCCAGTTTATTCGTTTTTAAACATGTCCTCTTCTGCCAATGTAGAACTCAGCATTTCCCTCCCAGTCTCGACGTGAAGCCCAACAGATTTTGTTTTCAAAGTGAAGCAATGCCTGCTGACACAACGCTTCACATGATATAAATTCATCTATAAAGCTTTATTAAAAACTGCTTGTGGTTTGTTTGCGATCACAGGCGGCAGAGTTTGATGGATGGTCTGACGTGTTTTTCCTCGGCCAGTTTGTCCTCTCGTGTGTTATGGGGTAAGATCATCGCATGCATGTATGTGTCATGTCATGCCGTCTGACGGTAGTTTTGCTTTTATCAGTTACGAAATGTCGACGCAACTCCGGCTGGACTGAATGTGAACAAGAGTTGCCAGTCACTACTTGGTTGCTTCAGTGGTTTGCCATTTGTATTGTATTTGTGATGGAACAAGCGTCCCCTCCCTTCCTATTTTCAGGTTTATCCTAATGTACTCCACTGTACTGTGCACACAGTACAACTCTGCATTAACAACCACCATCGTGGGGTGCATCAAGGTGAGCCGCAAGCAACGCCACACGTTCAGATGGATACGATATGTGACTAAATGCATTTATTGATCGACTTTGCAGAATGTCCTGGTGACGTACATTGGGATGGTGTTTGGTGGAGACTACATTTTCTCATGGACCAACTTCATTGGTTTGAATATAAGGTACGAAACATCAAGGTCCTTTATCACTATTGTTATTTTCAGTATTTCAATGTGAAGGAGCTTCATTATATTATATCCTTATTTCTTTTTAATGTGTTTGATTCTTGAAGGCTCAAATATTTGGATAAGTGTCCAATATGTTTTGGTAAGAGATTATTATTTTTGTAGACTTAATCCTTAGTAACTACAGGAGTCAGTGTCTATCATGACAAACCTTAATGATTTCCTTATTTCCATACATTAACTTTAATTTTCATAGATTATACTAGAAGGAGCCAAAATTTGTCAAAGTACTTATTTAGTTTTTACATGATTATGGCTTCTGGCTCATAAAACCCACAAAGACAACGGTTCAAAAATTGAACTTTTATAGTGACAAAGGCTTTGCTCAGTTTTCCAATTTGCATCCTTTACTTTTAGTTTAAACGTTTACAGAACTTTGTGTTGGTTAGTTACAGAAATAATGTTTTGCAATTGTGATAAATGACTTTTTTTTAAATCTCTCCTTGCTTTGATGTACAACATTTCCTGACCAATAAATAATCCCATTGAAATCTGCTAATACCTAATTTCGTTGATGTGGTATGCTGTGTTGCTGTCTGTGTTGTTTTCAGTATTGCTGGCAGCTTGGTGTACTCGTACATCACCCTCACAGAGGAGCAGTCCAACAAACCGAGCGACAGCACCAAGCTGGAGATCAAGGGAAAGGTGGTTGTGTGACACACACTGGATTTTAATTCTGGTTGGTGAGAAAACTGGATTTTTGGTACGACTTTTATTTATGGGGCGCTCTAGTGGCAGATTACCGGAAAACGATTAATTCTCCATAGAAGACCCGTTCAGGGGCTCTGCAACATCGCCCCACACTGCACGCTGCTGCTGCCATTACTCCTATAACAATACTTTACATGGGAGTATTAAGAACAAGGGAAATTTTAACAGTAATATTTATATTCATTTGTTTTCTGTTTTTTTTAAATAGATTTCAGGGTTTGAAACTTTCAGGGTTCAACCCTGGGATGATGTATTGTCATCAGCTGTTGTATGCGTGAGCGTACCAATGCGTCACTGGGATGAAAGTCTGGTTATATTAAAGGAACCATTCTTTTTAAAGCCTTTTCTGTTTTGCTGTTTACAAGACGCGTAAACTTTGATAACGTTCGAGAGCAATGAAGTGCACTGAATGTCTTTCCTTCAGTGTTTTGCCTTTATTTTTATTATTTTTTTGTAGTTACCAGGAAGATACTGTTGTAAACCTGTCTTTGATTCAAAACCCTGCAACTGGTTGTCGATGAAAATTAGCTTTTTTTTTCTCGCACTTTTAACAGAGGTAGGTTCTCACAAAGCAGTAGACGATCGATACCGTCTGTTACATTTGACCAATGTGACCTAGAGATTATTTTATGACCCAGAAATAAAGGTTTCTGTCTTTTTTAAGTATTACAAGTGGATGTTTTATATTTATTCTTTTTTTTGGTACTTTTTATTTCTGTAAGTTGACTATGTTGTTGGCGACACAGATCATTTGTAGCTGGAGAAAAATGTATTTTTACACTGAAAAAGAACCTTAGGATTTTTTTTTTTTTTTATTATATTCTCTTTTAATAAATTTTGTATACAAAGCTCGCTGTTAATGGATGTTTACTGGTGCTTTTCTGTTTGTTTATGTTTAATTATCTTGTATTTAGTTTTAGTTGGCTGATAAATTAAATATAGAGAGAACAAAACTTCATAAAGACGTTAATACACTTATGCAAGCTGATCTGCAGAGTGCACAACAAGTACGTTAAATTGTTCCATACAGCCAGCGCTGTCTGTGCTGTTGTGACAAAGACCTTAAAGGAATAGTGTGATTAAAAATGTTTTGCTTGTTTCTTAAAACAGGATATTCTTTTACAAAAAGTTAAAACCATGGTAACCTGTTAATAAATAGCTCTGAAGCCGCTCCAATATGGAGGATATTGGTCATAGACGCAGCAATTCCAAAGGGACCTCTGCTGTTTTTTTTTCTCTCTCTCTCTTCCCCATGTCCTGTGTAAAAACTGGAAACGATGCAATAAAAAGCCTTAAAATCAATGGACAAAAGCTAACAAAGATGAGCTTTAATCTTCACAACGAAACATGGCATGAACATGTTTACATAGCTTATAGATATGAAATTTAATTTCAGTCCTAACCTAAATTCTCCAACTGTATTTTAAAAATAAAATATTGTATTTCAGTTTGTTTTAACATATGTGAGGGGGAGTTGATGAACATAATCTACGCCAACCGGGAACTAAAGGAACAAGCAAGACTGGATTTCAAAGTAAAATTAAAGAATCCATCGACAGCACAGTAAACAATACTTATGAGCACATATAAAATAATTGGTGTTTTTTTTGGTTCCATAAAATGAAATGGGTTTATCAGGGTTCAGGCTGCCAACTGTCGGTTTTATTGTTAATAGACTGAGAAAACTATCATTATATGAATAGACCTGAATAAATAAATTTCCAGTCATGGCAAAAACACTCTTCCAAATAACTTCTCTCAGTGCAACTACTGAAGTTTGTAGTTGATCAACATTAAAAAATATCACAACAAACAAACTGATCTTTAAATAATACAGATTTATTCATCTAAATGAATTAACTTACAGCCAAACCAGTCAACAAACTACATAACTACCAATCAATCAGGGACCTCACTACTACAAACTACTATGGATTATGAATAAAATGTAATTGTCAATTCATGAATATTTACAAAAAGAAACAAGAATGGAACTAAGAATTAATGCATTCTAAAGTGGAATGAAAAAGGAAAAATATAACGTAAAAATAAAAATATTAATCACAGCAAGAAGCTGAGTGTGTGCTCCTGTAGTAGGTTGATAAGACAACACTAGTGGACGACACTATTTCTTGATGTGCTTGATATTTTTCTCTTATTCTTATGCATTCCACTTTGGAATCCATTTATTTGTTGTTCTATTTTTGCTTGTTTCTGAAAATATTAATGAATTGACTGTTTGTATTTTATTCCTAATCCATAGCAATCGTTTTTAGTAGTTGGGTCCTAAATTGGTAGTTGTCGTTGACCGTAAAGGTTAATTAATTTGAACAAATACATCTGTATGATTTAAAGAGCAGAGTTTGTGCTGGTTGTGATATATGAATCAGTGTCTGCCACTTACATTATGAACACACTCCTTCATGACAGTCCAAACATATTTGGGTTATTATTCCCTGACTATCATTTGGTGGCTAGTTTATCAACTAAACATGCATTATTTATTGATTACATTAATACATTTAATAATTATAATTAAACTGATATAGCCAAACACCGGTATTATTAAACCCCTATGATTTGTTCCTTAGCGAGAGTAAAACTAGCAGTTTCTTACATTTGTATATATAGACTATTAGTATCATCTTCCACTTGTCCTTACCCCCAAAAGATAACATTAAACATTACCATTAGAAATTTATTTCTTTTAAAAATGCAATAAAAAAAATCTTGTTTAAACAATTTGTTGATAAACATCTCACAGTATGACCGGACACACACCGAGGACATTCAAGAGAATTTTGTTACAAACATGCAAAAAGCATAAGACCCGCTAACCTTCCACTTAATACAAAAAATTTATAAATATTTACAATTTACTGTAAAATTCTTCCTTACATATTTACACAGGAGGCATACAACTTGAAACAGTTACTCAATAATATTGCATTTTTGTTTGCTAGTGGTGTGCGTATTGAAACCTTCACCAGTAGAGGGCAAACTTCAGCTTGTTCTTAGCTCCAAATATCTCAGGAGAGTTTCTGGTTGTCTACTCAAAGACCAGATTAGAAAAAACCCAGAGCGCCACAGTGATGAAACCATTTAACAAAATATTATTTAACAAATACCTAAAAATCTGACAAAAAAAAATAAGTCTTGAGCCCCTTTTTTAACTATATAAAGCTAAATTAAACAGTAAAAAAATGCTTTGGAAAATAAATAACAACCACACCCACTATGAGACACTACTTTGACATCTGGTAAAGCCTAATTCCCCACTACCAGATAAGACAAATGAACTGACATGTGATAAACTATTAAATAAAACTAAAATCCTTCACCTGCATGTACAAAAAAATATATTATCCAGTTAAAATCTTATGAGTGGAAGTGGACGAACATAATGTGTGCCAACCAGGAACAATAGCAACAAACAAGACTGCATTTCAAAGTAAAATGTAGGACTACATTAATAGCCAGTTTGCAGCCTTCATAAAACAAAGGGTTTATCAGTGTGCAGGCAACAGTGTAAAATCTCAAGTCTGACAATTTAATTGTTGAGTGAAAAAAACCTGCTCAGAGAAAACAGTATCCACATGATATTATTTGGTTACAGTAAATTCATCTGAACAGACCTGGACTGAAATTCCAGTCATGGCTAAAACAAAAACAACCTTCCAAATAAATTTATCAGTGCAACCATTAAATCCTTCAGTTAGGAATGGCGCTCAGCCGAGCTGATGCTTTCCACAGCAGCCAGCGGCACAAAGACGGACCGGTCCAGTCGGGTGAACCCGCTGCCTCAAGGCTGAGGACTGAACCGCGTCCGCAACAAATATAACTTCTATAACACTGCGAGTGTAGTCTGGAGAGGCTAACTTAACTCCTGTCTGTCAGTGTTTATACGGGATCGTACCAGCCAGGCGAGCTGTAGTTAGTGCACTCGAAATTGTGAAAAGGAAAAAAGAAAGCAAGCCAGAGAAACCTGCAGAACTACAACACGGACTAAAAACTCGACCCTAAACAGGGAGAGCAAGAGAGAGCTGTGTAGAGGTACTCACTTCATTAAGGTCCTGGTTTATGGGTATGTGGAGAAAAAAAAAGGGGGTAAAATCTACATTAAGCCAGCTGTTCTCAATATAAAACAAAAACACAATTCATTCCAGTTGATAGAAGGATACCGTATTACACCATAAAGGTAAAATAGGAGAAATTTCAAGGCCACAGCTGTCAGCCAAACTAGGTGAAAGGTAAGGCTTTACAGTCAGCGATTAATCTCTGTAAAACCCTCAGGCAAGACGAAAGGCGTGACTGGCACTTACATACGCTGGTTCCTGCCATTATTTCTTAAAAACCCACGGAGCATCCCAACATTTTACCTCGTATTAAACAAGACAACAGGAATTAAATATATCCACTGCCAATATAGAATAAAGACGTGATTGTCGGGTTGTGTCGGAGGAGCGCTTGGAGTGCAGCTGCAGGGTCAGCTTTACAGCTGCACAAGGTTCTCAGCCATGTAAGAGAGGCTGTAAAAGTTACAGCCTATGCAGCACATGTTGCACAGAGAGGACAGTAGCCGGTATACCCACAGCCGCCTGCTGAGGTGTTTGTATTTCACATCCGATTCGCACAGCTTGCCGTACGCCTCGCGGTTAGACGACAGACCAATATCCTGACCCAGTCCGCACGCCTGCTCGATAAGGTGCATGTCCGCCATTATCTCCGATGTCATCTGGCCGAACCACTGAGCGTTGACCGCCGCGACGGTAACCGACACAAAGAAGATGAAGATCTGAAGACCAACAGGGATCAGATAGATTTATGAGGAAGAGTAATGCAAGACAAGGAGTTACACCAACAATGACAAGATATGTCAAGGTTTGTGGTCAGAATGGCAGAAAATGCTAAAATGAGCCATTTTAAAAAGACGTAGGAAAAAACAGCGACATACCTGAAACGATTCCCTGTCATCCATTAAGTCTCTGGGATGATACACAGCATAGATTGAGACGTTAAGGAAGGCACAGGCCGAACCCAGGTGTAGGTAGAACGGAACGAGGCGGCTCTGGATGAACCCGTACGTGTGTCTGTTCAGATTGTGGTCCATAATGAAGCCTGGGTAGCAATGACAGCAGCACATTACAAACAGAAAATTGATCAAGATTGATTGATAAATGACTAATAAATAAAGATAGAAAATTAAACAGTAAAATAGACGGCAGGGAGAAAAGGTGGATGGCGTGCTGTCAAACGAACCCATTTACAATAGACTTCTATAGGGCACAAGATACATAAAAAAAAGTACGATTTCTATCACAAATTAGCACACAGCTATTTCATTTAATTATAGATTTTAATTGTTCACTTGTTTTATTTATTCATTATTTCTTGAAAACATTAACTAAAGACAAACGCACTAAGGTTGAATAAGAAATGTCTAATATATAAAAACATTACAGTTGTATCATTTTAAATCATGAAGCAGACCCACGATTAAGCGGAACAAACAGCGGGAAGAAACAACAATTCTGCCATTTTCTGGAGTTTTCAAACAACATTGATCTAAATTCATCATTGTAACAATAAATCACCATCCTTATCACGACAAGAAATATGATAACGACAAGACGATATGCTAATAAATAATCTAACATAACAAGAACAAGGATGCTTTCTTTTTCCTAGTTTTGCAGGGCTGTATGAGATTTTCATCCTTGTGCCACATATGTTTTTTTGTTTATATACTGACCTTTGGTTATTTTATTTAAAAAAAGAAAAGAGCCTCAATCTTTGGTTTATTATCTGAAGAAGATTGACATGATTTGCTATAAAGAGAATGAGATAATGAGGAAAACAGTAATACCTCTTCACTGTTAACTTTAAATGTCCTTTTTTTTTTGTGGGGTGGTACCTACTTGAAATAAAGGTGACCCATATTTGCATCCCCCAGTATGTGGAGAGCAGCAGCAGCTGCAGCAGCTTCACGGTGTAGGTCGGTTCCTGCTCGATCCACATGCTGATCTCCAGAACTTCTCGCCTCTCTGGTCTGGTTTCAGTGACAAAACAACACGGTCCAGATAAACAGGTAATGCATTCTGCTTCAAAACACCCCCTCCAACAAAACCTTAACCCTTTTATTCATTAGGGTACTTGGTGGTGCATTCAAAGACCCATAAAAATAATTGGAATAACAGAAATCGAACACCAAACACCATCAGATAACAGAGAGAAATGCTAGGAACTTTCAGAGGTGCAGCTTATCCAGCTTCCCTGAGTTAAAAAGAGATCCCCGTCGATGTTTACACTAGTTCGTTAGCTCACACTTACAGCCCACAGGGCTTTGGAAACTTCCGCAATGTTGCCAAGGCAACAGGGTTGACCTAACCCCAGGCGTTCGACTCTATGAGCTGAACCCAGGAAGCACATTTGAGTGACTAAACGTCGAAATACGTATGTCCGAAGCGAACCGTGTCACTGGAAATGTCGCACTAAAAAGTAGTGTGAAATACAGAGAGTAGTACACGCTGGTACAAATGTCTTCAAAAGCAACGTTTAACGAACCAAAGAGTGAAATGCTATCTGATAAAACGCCACCGAACAGCTGCTAACAGCTACATTATCCCCTGCTGGAGTCAATCTAGTTTCATCTGAAACGACACATTTATAAGCTAAGTCGTGTTATTTAAACACAAACCACGAGTATTTTTCGTTAAGCCGAGATATTTAAAAAGTACCCGAGTAGTAAAAAGTTGCCCGGGAAGGTTGTCAAGGCGTCCTCGGTCAGAAACGACTGCAGCGCGTGAAGTCGCTGACAGCTTCTCCGCCTCACTGCGCAGGCGCACAAGGGGAAGCACAAAATATACGGGGAACAGAATTTCGCACAACACCTGTTGCTGTTCAGACGAGGGGGGGGGAGCCTGTTCCTGCTCTCCCCGACAGTTTTCAGTAGTTTTTAACTCCATCGGTTTTCATTGGCGCCCCCTGTCGGGTCATCCGGTTACTATGTTTTTAGTAAATTGAACAGCAATTGTCTTAAAACATTACAATGAGAAAATATTAACACATAAATAGCAAATATGAAACAAAGACTTTAGTCAAAAGATATAGATTTTAAAAAATATGTTTTTGGTTGCTATGAAAAACTCATAATGCTAATATAGTCAATCACGTACATGTATGGTAGAACAGCGTGGAGCTCTTCCATTGGTGTTTATCGTGTTCACTTGAACTCTAAAGTAAACAACAGGCTCAGCAAGCAGAAAATGATACATCGTACCAACAAAGGTGGTGTTCTAACAAGAAGTCTAGATACATCATGATAATACTAAAGTAAAGTAAAATAAGTTAGATCTTAGACAACAAACAAAAAAGAATACCAAATCCCCAAAGGATGAGGAATAATTTATAATAAAATAAATTTATTTGTTTGATTTTGACACTAAAATGGTGACAGCGTTGTCTTTTGTTTTGATTACAAAAGTATTTAAAGATTTTTTTTAGCAGGAATTGTTATAAATGTATAATTAACAGAGAAAACATTGCCTAACATTAAGCTTTAGGGGTAAAAATAAGACATATATTTAAGTAGGTTCTGTACAGAAAGGATGTTAATGACTTATTCTTTACATGATCGATGTACAAGAAGTTCTTCAATTTCCCAATGCAACCACCTAAGTGTAAAAAAATCGTAGTTCAAACACAATGAGAGTTTCTGCATCGCTGGGTTCAATGGTGCACAGCACCACGGTGTAACCGGAACGGGGCACCTCACATCGCGGAGCAGGCAGGACTTGGGCTCAGTGGCGGGCAGATTTACAGATTTTATCATAAACCTCGGGGAAGGCTTCCTTGCAGCCCAACTCGGCCCTCAGCTTGTGGTAAAGCTGCCCGTCGAACATCTCCCAGAACTCCTCTCGGTCCATGTACACATCTGCATACAGCATCTGGAACCTGCAGAGGAGCATTTGAACGTCGCAGATCGCCGAAGATCGTGGCTCTACAGTTTCTGGGACGAAGCTTACCCATGCACTTCTCTGACGAACTTCTCCAGCTGACGCGTTGACGCTTTGGCTTCGAAATGTTTGACCTTCGGCTCCCCATACGCTCCGATGTCCACGTACAGCTCCTCCTGCTGCCCCTTGGGGTGGACCATTCCTCTACCCGGTGGCAACAGGAACGGACACAGCCACAGAGGGTAGACCTGGAAAATTATGCAATTAAATAATCCAAGCAAGACAGAGTCCATCATGAAAAGAGCGCAACGTGAGACGTCAATCGATATCCGAGTCTCACATTGATTTCTTGGTGAAAGTGCGTGATGGCGGCCCGCAGATGCTTCATGGGAACCAGCATGTCCTGGACCACATGGTGCTGCTCGTAGAGGCGTCTAATGGTTTCTCCCTGGGTGAGTTTCAGCAGCGAGATCTTCGGAGGAACCATCCATCCCAACAGCCAGCGGAACACAGGATTGTTCCCGAATGGGATGATATCCTGTAAAGAGGCAGAGATAATTATAGCTTTCCTCACAATGTGATACAAATTCTGGGCACTCATTTGTGATGAGAGATGATATTGGTGAGCTGCATCACTGTGTATTGTTTTAGAAAAAGTGCTTGTAAAAATTATAGTTTGGGTTTTAGATCTTCTGTTATAGTAAGAAGTTTACATATGTTCTTTTTTTTTATGACAAACACAACTGTTTTTTTAACGGGTTAAAAACATAAACAACCATAGACATCACTCATTTTCCTTTTTGAAGGGTCATAATTATAAATACAGGTCAAATCTACATGTGTAAAATTGATTTAATAGATTTTGTAATGATTCCAAACACGTTCACTTTTACCTTTAAATTAGGTCAGCGCTACTAAACTCATCCACTCACGTATCTTAATGTTACTATTCCAGATAAGAGGAGTCCTCAGATATTCAGCCGGGAACAGACTGACAGAAAGAATAGCTTCAATGTATACCAGAACATTTCCTGTGAAAGGTTTTACTGACGTCCAAAGCTTGGTTTTATGTAACCATGAAGAAATATATTTTTGTCCTTGCTCACACCCTTATGTTCATATATTTCTTGGGACCTGCACCGGATCAAGATCTATCAGAGCTCCCTGCTACAGCCGACTGGAGATTCTTCACTAGAGATCCTCCTCATCCAAACGCCTAAAGTTGTTTTATCTTCTTTTTTCCCCAATGCAGTTTGATATAGGGTCTGTTTAGATCATAAATGGAATTAATCTCAATAGCATTTAGCTACATAAAAGGAGATGGGGCATTCTTTAAAATGTGGAGTTTTATCATGCAATAACCCTGTTGTGAAAAAACATAAAAAAGTTTAAAAATTTACGCTACTGCCTAACTGTAAGACTTTAAAGTTAGGCCGCTAAGTGATTTCCACTGAAAGCGGTGATTCCTTTTTCTCTTCTATTCTATGCAATCGCCTTGAATTTCTCTAAACCTCCAGTAGATGGCAGCTTTAAAACAACAACAACCAGAATTACTGCCGTCTCAGACCCTCTATTTCAAAACCTGGATGACTTCCATTATAGACTGGCCTATTTCTGTCTGCAAATCCATTGAAATGTAAACGGAGACAAAATCCTTAAAAAAAAACCAAAAACCCCCCCCAAAAAAACAGAAAGGTAGGCAGCAGCCTAATGCTCAGAGGACACTACTGTAGGCATCTGCCAAACCAGCCAGGATTATGCATAATTCATCAGGCCACTTTCTGTTGCTGAAAACACCACTGTCAGACTATCCTCACTAATGGCTAATGGGGTGTGTGCAGGATTTCTGTTTGAATGTGCGGCTGGTGGAGCATTACAGCTTTTGAAACTTAAAGGATGCGACCAGGGTGGTTGCTAAAGTAATCAAAGGTCTCGGAAACACACTTTCTGTGTGTGTGTGTCTGATTAAACCTGGTGAGTTTTCAATTCACAGGAATTTGTTGTTGCCTTATTAATTCCCAACAGCCTAGCCTGTATAGGCTTTACTGTTTGATGCCAGACACTACAATGTCACGTCCGCCTAAAAATTAAACCAGTTAATTAACCATTTATTTGATAGTAGGACAAAATTCTTAAGTGTATTGGGCTTAAATAGAAGATCGGGCGACCCATCACATGTTCCAGACCCAAACCCTGCTAAGAATTATCCATTATCAGAATCAGAATCAAGATCAAAATCAGAAAAAGCTTTATTGCCAAGTAAGTTTTTATTGGACATACAAGGAATTTCTTTTTTTGGCATATTTGGTGCATGAGAAATCTCTCTAAATATTAGTTGTGCACCAACTGGACTATTAATTTGATGCCAGGTGTGTGTGTGTACCTGTAGCTCCCAGAAGATGCTCCGTGTGTGGCGGTGGTAGTACTGCCTCAGAGGGATGAACTCCACCCCGCTGTGGTTTCCTCTCAGGTAGCTCTCCACATGTATAAAGAACCAGGGTTTGAAGTGCAGGCCGATTCTGTTGATCTGACATCCAGGTAGGAAGACGCAACGTCAAACACGGTCAAAGATGTGACGGCGGAGTTGCAGACGCCAGCACTTTACCTTGTCCGGCTCTGCGTGCTCGCTCATGGTTCCCGTCATGATGACGGCTGAGTCCAGGCCATACTGGATACCCTCGACGAACGTGTTCTGCTTGTTCTTCGACGCCTCGGCGAAGAGTTTGCAGATGTTCTCCAGACCTCTGACGGGCTCGTAGCGCAGCTTCACCCAAGGCTTGGCTGGGACAATTTTGATCTCTGCTGCGACCAGGAAACCCAGAGTGCCACAAGACCAGGGAACGGCATGGAAAAGATCAGGGTTCTCATCCTGTTTGGGCAATCAAGAGGCCGCACTACCAAGTAAACATTTGCACACTGCTTTTACCATTTCACATGTTGTCACATTACAACCACTTTTTATTTCCTTGTAAAAAATTTGTGGAATCAAACTGATGTTACTTTTCCCAGATTAACATTGAGTGCCTGGTTATCTTCCTAGGGGTAAAACAGGGTGTTATAATATAGAATATATTTATAGATTCTTTTATTCTTAAATAGTCTTTTTGTGACAATAGCTCTTAAAATTTGTGCTGCAATACTGCAAACGTTCATTGTGCTTTAGACTAGTGTGCTGTAGGATTTAGGCCTTTGGGCTCAAACATACAACCCACACGATACTTACCTTTGTGCAGCGCACCAAGCTGCCATCAGCAAGGACCAGTTCATATCCGACACATATGTGTTGAAAGAGTCCGTAAATATGGGAGGAAGACTCTATCCCTGTACCCATCAACAGCCCACCTGGAAAAGGAGAGAGAGTGCTCAAAGACTCCTCCGCTGTAATTTAATTTCTGCCCGGGTGAGAGCAACAGGGGGCCACACGCATGAGCAGATGACAGCATTCGCCTGCCTGCGAGCGTGTTGCTCTGTGGACAGCAGGATAAATGAATATATCACTGCCTGATGGGAAAACATTAGATCGCTGATGCGTAGATTATGGCATCAGGAAATCCATTATGAAACCCGATCCAGGGGGTGCTTCCACCGCTGTGGCCATTTCCTCCCGCTTTCGTCTTCTGTGCTGCAGCACCAGCCCTTTAACGCAATTAGAGAAGTCGCCGTGGCTCTAAACAGGATGCGCTGACTGATGGCGAGTATGCAGATCTCTATCTTTTGATCAACAGTGCAAATCACAGCACACTGAGAGAGGGATTTTCTATTTTAAGAAAACCAGAAAAGACAGAAATGACGCATCGCCGTGAAAATTATTACCCTAGGAATAATTTAAAGCGTGTCCAACATACCCACGGTGAGGTCATCCAGCTCCGGCAGCACTGGTAGTGTCCAGCCAATGGAGTTCAGGAGAGCGGTTACTTGACCCATGTTGACAAGTGGCTCCACTCTCACCACCTGTAAAGATAAAGAAACAAGTATGTACAGTAACAGATTTAGTATAATTGCAAACTGTTAACTAAATCCAGAATAACAGGAAGGACCAGGATAATCTGAAGTATTCAGCTATTTATTGGGAAAACAAATCTACAGATATAGGGACGAGATATCAGGGAGAGAATAATGGACCTCTACAGCTTTGGTTCATCCTTCATAATAAGATGCTTAGAGACGCACCTGTTCAAACAATAACATGCAAATATGATGGCAGGAAGACTTGAACAGGTTTTGGTGCAAAATCTGTGTAAAAACCAAGTACGCACGCAAAAGATTTCAGCTGAAGTTAGTAAAAGTGCGTCTTTATTCGTAGGGACATGAATCATGTAACAACATGGGCTGAAAGGCCGCTCTGAAGGGAAGAATCCAATACTGCCAGAGAAACAGAAAAACCATGAAGTCACCTGCTCACAGCGTCAAAGACTTTAATTTCTGGAGGCATATTCTTTGGTTTGATGAGTTTGTATTATTTCATTCGGAAACAAAAAATACTAACACTTATGAGGGCTTATTTTTATCACTTTTTGGTGATGGCACTTTTATCTAAACACTACGATTAAAAGAGCTTATAGGGTGGTCTCAGAAACACTTATTTAACTAAAGATCTTCTATTTTAATGAATCAAGATGTCGATTCTCGGTAGAGATTCAGGGGTTCAGGTAATCTAAGTGGGTGAATGAACAACAATAACGTCCTACAGAGAAACCCAGCTTCCTGACTCCTGAGGTTTCCTACCTGCCTCTTCGTGTCCACCTCCAGTATGTCCATCATATTGATCATGATGTTCTTGTGGGTTTTCTTGTATTTCCCGACTCTGAGGGACACGGTGAGCCATCCTGGTCGGCCGGTGCACATGTAGCTGCTGCCGCCATTCTTCCTCCACTCACGTACCTTTGTGTGATGCAGAACAGATTACGTTTGCATTGATGAGTACTATGCCGGGATTTGGAATTATACCGTAAAGTAATTTATCACTTCTAAAGGATTTCTATGTTTAGAACAAAAGCAAGCCTGAGGAATAACCAGAAGTGTCGGCTGTTTAGTGCCCTCTTCTGGCAATTGAACTTACAATGAATGATGTATTTATTATACTGAGAACAATTAAAATATATATATATCAGTTGTTTACATCCAAGATTTGACTTTAAAATTAACTGAACCTAAATCAGCAAGTAATAACAGTCATAAGGTCACACCTGACCAATGGTTGCCCATAAACAAAAAAATAAACTTTGAATATCCTGATGAGCCTTCTTCATGTGTGTTTAACATTTTTTACGTCTTAGTGAAATTTTATTATTGGAAATGCAGCAAGAATCCACTCTGAACTCTCAGGATTCTGAATGGGAAACGGGGGAAGTTATCAAGCGAACTTGTGTTTGGTATCAAACTGCAGAGCATATTAAACATGGGCATAGCTGCAGGTATCGACTAGTTATAACCACTTCTGATGTTTAATTGAATTATTACACCAGCCATACATACAGTTCTCTACCATCTCTATCTATGCACAAAGTGAGAAATATGTTGCTTGGCCTCGTAAAAGCAAAAAAAGATTGGCTTGTCTGACACTGTGGACCCCATTTTCAATCCCACTCAGGGCCACATTCATTCTCTGATCGGCCCTGCTCCAAACTCCTCCTCTAAGCTTTTCTGATTAAAAAAACAACAACAACAAAAAAACACCATATACATCCGAACATACTGAGCAGCACACAGAAACCCCCGAGGTTACCTGTGGAGCGTGGAAGGAGGAAGAGCCCAGCACACCTGCGACCAGAGGCGACGACGTAGGACTCACCTGTCGCTGGATGTCCCGCACGCGCTGCTCGTGCAGCTTGGGAGCCGAGCACATCTTAAAGATGAGCCACGCTCTCACATGGTAGTAAACGTCAAAGACGACGGAGAGAGGCAGCAGGAACAAGCACACGAATATCCAGCGCTGGTGGACGACCACGTAGTCCAGACCTTTGACTCGGATCCACAGCAGGAGCAAAACCAGCAGGCCTGCCAAGTACAACAGCGGGCTCATCGTGTTGGTGTCTCGGATCAGAAGCAGAGGCAATGAACGCCGCGACAAAAAATAAAATAAAGAGCCTAAAGTTTGTGATTTTTCCAGTATGTGCAACAGATTTCTGACTCCTGATCAGGTAGGTGGTCTTCAAACCACGCCCCTACTCCAGTGTGATTGGTCAACGTTGGTGAAAAGGTCGAACCTGTCTTCCCAAATGGATTCTATTGGTCAACCCCGCTACTGCTGCGAATGACACGTGTCTGCTGATTGGCCAATCATGAAGCAGACAGGCTCTCACCCCATGCAGTCTGCCCACATGGGAATAGGTGAACATTAGAATAGGAATTTACAGACCAAGTTTGACAGAAGGGTCTTTTCACAGTTTGACATTTAGTAGAAATAAATCTATCCTTTATTTCCCCCACCATCTTTCTTTTCTTTCTTTTTTTATATAAAATTAGTAACTGGTTTCAAATATATTTGTAAATCATTGAAGAATAAAACTGTTGAAGTCATATTAGAAAATGATGTAGATATTTTACTTCCATCATCCTTTTATTGACTTGAGAGCTTGGAGTAAATTATGTTTTTTTAAGCAAGTAATTCTAAATTATGTTAAATTATATTTACATTATTTATGTTAGTATGTGTTTACGACTGTTTTTTTTATTGTTGTGAAAATCAAATATACAGATTAAACCTTTACATTTGTGGTTCCACGTTTGTGTCTTTCTTTAGTGAAAAGCGTGAAAAAGGGCTTCATGTTTAACCAATTAGTGAGAATTTACACATGACAATTTAAAAAAAACAAGCTGTTAAAACGTTTTGTATCGTTTAAATATTGGGAGATTGTTTTTAGGTGAAGTGAAGCTCAGATGAATTTGTTCAGCAGACATAATTCTGCTTGCATAGTCAGAAAACTAATGGAAAACTGGACTAGACAAGAAGCCCGCACTATAACTTTGGAGGAGCTGCAGAGACCCAACGCTCTATAATCTCAATTAAAGAAGGCTGAAATTTGTGCATTAGTAACATGGCACATCTAAAAGGAATGTGAATATTTTTGCAAGACCCTTTAGGACTTCTCATCTTTTTATTTAAGACTGGAAACGCTTTATAGATTTCTCAAAACTAATTAGGGGTCCATGGTTAGAATCGTAATGCATCTTCGGTCACAGATTACTGGAGGTTTGAGGCGTACTGAAAATAGTTCTCTATATTGCGTCCATTTGTGCTCAGAAACATAGCTTTGATACACACTCTTTCACTCTCGGTCCCTCTTCCTGTCTCATCCCCTCTTGCAGACACACACACAGGCTAAAGTGGTACCCTTCGGACACATTAGAGGAGGGTGGGGCGCCAGTAAAGATTTCTTAATGGGCTCTGCCGTCCTCTTGTCCATCTGGCTTGATGATAAACACACAGCCGCTCAACATTAGCCTGATGCGCTTCAAGGCTTTCATCGTTTTCCTTCTTTCTTTTTTTTAAAAGTTTCTCCACAAACCAAAAATTCTGAACTGTTTTGTACAGAAGCGGAGCTCTGGGGAGCGAGGACAAACACATGGACTAAATCATCAGCAGTGTTTCAGCACTAATGGAGATGGAAATGATGGAAACCAAACAGTAAGATTTAAAAGGACTCCTCTGTCAGGGTTTCTGTAACTGAGGTGTAAATCATCAGGATTTCTGTTTTTTGTCAGAGCGCATGGGGACCGCGCTCTGTGCTACTGTTTATATTTGAATGACACCATCCAGCCGGTCTCAGCCAAACAGAAACCTCAGAGACAGATTGCAGTCCTGCAGGAGGATGCCTTCCCTGCACCACGGAGCGATCTTCGTCGGAGCCTTCCTCATTGTGACTGGAGGCTCCACAGCCTTCCTGGCCTCATACCAGAGCCGCCTGCAGGCTTTCTCCCTATGCTGTGTGGTGCTGGGGGTGGTCATGCTTATCCTGGGGCTGTTCTGGGCCATGAACAGCAAAAATGTAGCGAACTACAATCCCCGGGATTTTGACCCGGACTGTCCCCATTACCCTTACAACGACTACTCCGGCTACTCAAGCCATGCTCTCTTCTCTCCTCAGCAGAGTCGATTCCCAGAGTCCCAGTCAGTGTTTCTGCCCAGGTGGGTGACTATAGTATGCACTCAATATAAACATTCGTTGTCGACAGTACACTTTTCTTGAGTTTAACTGTTAATTTTCTGACATAATGCATTTTGGGTGAACGCAAAGACTAGAGAAAACATTACTTTTAGCATCTTGGGCATTTTTTTCTTCACCGGGCTTCATATTTCAGTTTGCTAAGGTAATGTAATTTGCCAGCTGACTGTTCATTACAGCACTTTCATTCCACACAACACAAACATCATCCTCGGACATGGTTCCAAGCAAACGGATGTTTTTCGCCGACCTATTTGTGTGTGTCACTGTTTAGCTTACAGAATTTTAAACATATGAAATATGACGTGGCTTTGTAATTGAGTACTATATCCTGTTGTGTGTTGTGTCTGGAGCTTAAAAAATATCTTATGTTTCTAAAACTAATACAAAAAACAATATATAAAGTAAAACAATCAAAGTGTCTAGCAACATTTAGTAGTAATTCATGACTTCCTGTTTCCTTAGGGAATACATGTAACCATGGCCCACTTCTATTAGTCACGCTTTAAAATGAGAAATAAAAGGGAAAATGCCATTAAAGTTAAGCAGATATTTTTCTATGTGAGACAAGGAGCGGCAATTACCTCAATTTTTCAATCGTTTAATCGTCTATAACCGAAGAGGTCTTTGAAACCTTTGGAAACAAATATGAGAGCAATAAAATATTAGTACAGATGGGCCTATATTTGAGTAATGAGTAATATAGAGGAGAAAGAAAGAAAGAAAGAAAGAAAGAAAGAAAGAAAGAAAGAAAGAAAGAAAGAAAGAAAGAAAGAAAGAAAGAAAGATCCCTTTTAGAAAGCAGCAGCGCAGCTTAGTTTGTTTGGAACATTAACCTCTCTTTTCCATTAGTAACTACTTAGGGCAAATCAACTCAGCTTTGCTCAGTTATTAGTTTTTCCCAATACTAAAGGGTACTTATTGGTTTTGTTTTTTAAAGGTAGTTGGGACAGGTCCTTCACATGATTGTCCTACTCTCCCTTGCTGTAGGACAATGGAGGGCCACAGGAACGCTGCCCGTGGTGAAGACTTTGACTATCCACCAATGGACTGCGAAGGCTTGAGCCCGGCACCTCGGCCTCCACCGTGGCAGGAACCCCCGCCTCCGTATGAGGTGGCCATCAAGACCACCTGCAGCACGACACACCTGCGCCGTGCATATTCAGACACGCACCTAGCAACGGAGCCCTTGTTTGGACAGTCGAGAGAGATTAGCTTTGAGGTGTGACGCCTCATCTTCCCACCCTGACATATAAACTGGCACAAATTTGATCGTAGCTCACAACTTGAGGATTCATTTGAAACCTATTCTTTGTAGTTTATGCATGTTTTTTTGTCTCCAGTAAATACTTGAAACATTAAAAAGTTAGTTTGGGTTACTTTGGGCAAAGCAAAGATACAATAAGTCAGCATTTCACAATAAAGCGACCCCCGCCTAATGCTAACAAAGGATCAACTAACTTAATTATCTTTCAAACATTCCTTACTGAGTGTCACAAAATAGTTAATCATTAACAAAATAATTGTTATAATAAAACATCTGGTAGTGATACTATTATTCTAAACTAAGAATGAACCAAGGAGTAACCGCAGCATGTTAGCTTAGCAAAACACAGTAACTAGGTGAGTTTTAATGTTTTAGATAGACTGGTTCCAAGAGATACACCATGTAATGGTAAATTATGTTTATACCTTTCCAGACAAATGTCAGTCCTAAATGACTAAATAAATGAACCAAGATTTTGTTGAGGCTGTCATTTAAAGGGGCCAATGACTTAAACACACATACCAAAAAGCAGGGACGGATTACATTTTGGAGCTTTGTTAATGGGGACATTTGAGAAACGACCATTAAAATGTCAGGTTAGTGATGTAATGAAATTACATGATGATGAATATTATCGAAAATGTCACAAATATAATGTAACAAAACTGAAAAAGACTCAGATTTGCTAGGATGAAAAAAATAAAAAACAAAACAAAACAAGATGCAACATTTTGGTTGCATAAGTATGCTTAGCCATAACCTTTTCTCTCATAATCATCAGTCTGTCTGTCTACAACCTACATTTTGACTTACCAATTTGCACATGCTGCCTTTCTTATCTAAAACTTTCCAAATCTCTCAGGCTGTCCACAGCTGTCTTTGGATCGACAGACTATCTGTCTGTTAAATTTAGTTTAGGATTTTGTGAAGCTATTTCATTTTTGTCAAAAAAATAAATAATTAAATGTGGATTTCGGAATGTGCCTAGACACAAAGTGATGCTGAGTGATGAAGTGTTAGTCTTCATCTTAAGGCTATAAGCACAAGAACAAAACTTATGTTTTAAACTGATCACACCTTGATACAACCGTCCAGCCCTATCTTAACAAAAATGACTCAAAAGCACGGTGGTGGCATCATGCTCATCGTTTACTGTTTTACTATAGGCTTCTCCTTCAGGTTTGCAGTTGGCCTGTCTATACATTGTTTAATGTCTTGTATCTTAAACATGTGGGAGGAAAGGTTTTTTTTTTTTGTCTGTACGGTGGGATCCTTCTGGTAGGTTGTAGACTTCTTGTAAAATAGGAGTTGGGTCATGCAAATTTGGTAAAGTCAGAAAAATCTAACAAACATAATTGAAGTAAATTTTAGTTTAATCAGTTTTATTAAAACAGAAGCAGAAGAGGCCTCAAACAGAACAATGGAAATCACCTAGAATGTGCTTAAGTATTAGTTTAAGCCTGTGAATGTGGAAGCAATTGGGTTACACTAAAAATGATCTGTGTTGCAGTTGGAAAGATTATCCTTTGAAAATGTTACAGTCATATTTTGTTGCATCGCAGAGGCTGATGTGTTAAGCGGACACAGACTAAGAATGTCAGAAAATCAGCAACTGTACGGTTTTAGGACTTCCATAAGCACATAAATGAAATAGTAGATAAGCATAATGAATGCAAAGAAAACCAAAGACGTCGATTAATGCCTATCAAAGCAACATTACTTTTGTATCTATCTTTAAATCAAATTATGTTTAAACAACCTAGAGACACAAGGGACTTCTTAACAGGTCTCATTTATAGTCCTTAGCCGTGTTGATCACAGAAATTGCTAAAAACAAATCTGATGAGTGGTTGTTGTTTTTATTTTTTTATCATCCTTGATAACAAACCTTTATGTACCAGGTTTTGACAATCAAGAGAAAAACAATAACTTAGACGATGGTAACCTGCTTTATTCACCAAAGTAGCAGCGGCAAACTTAAGACACTATGACTTCCTTTAATTCAACAAATACCAGTACTTGTGCACTCTTACTCTCTGGGATTCCCATTTGACTTATTCGGTGTTTTTATTCATCTGCAATCTTGTGGATGTTTATTTTCTTTGGGAAATGAATTCTAAACCAAAGCTTGCCTCCTTTTGTGCGTTGAGCATGTTCTCATTAGCGTGCTGAAAGCACGGGAACAATGACTCATCTGACCATATGTGCTTTCATCTGGTCAACAGACCACTGCCCTTCTAGCTTAGCATCCTCAGCTTTTGAGTATTACTACAGGACCAATTACATTAACAGAGGTTTTTGTTCTTTGCATTTTAGTGAATGACAATAATGTTATTGAGTTTTAAATATTTTCCGAGTGTAATCTTTAACAAAAAGGGGAAATGTACTTTGAGCTGTATTGACCTTGTCTCTTCATCATCTTGGAACGTTCAACTGCAACTTGAAATCCACAGCCTTTAAGATTTCCACCTTTACTTGTACTTGTCTTATTCCCTGCTTGTATAGTTGTGCTTCATCTCTGTACAAAGTCTCGATCATGTAGCGAGTGCAAAACCTTATCCCAGATATTAACATAAATGATTCTAATGGATTTATTATTACTACGGCGTCTCTAAGCAGGCAACTTCTAGAAATGTGTTAAACTTAAATGGATACTATGTGCATTAAACTGCCATCATCCTACATTGCACTATTGTTTTTAAGGAAGACTGCACCTTTGATTTTTGACTGAATAAGCACAAGAAATGCCGCCTGTAATTAGAGCGTTCACCTTTTGCATAAAGTCATTAAGTGTGCATGTTTGTCTTTATTCTTGGAAAATGCAAGAGACCAATTATGTCAGATTATGTGAGAGCGTATCGATTTTTGTTTAATAAAACATATGGATGGAGAGGTCAGCCCAATATGTTTTTTTAATGTTTTATAATATGTTAATGATTTATTTAATAAATCATTAACATAAATCTGCAGATATTTTTAATCTTCTCCCCTCAAATTTGTACCCGTTTTGTGTAATTATGTGATCATATGTGGGGCAATTTTGTGATAATTTTCTGTATTTTGTTCGTTTTACTCAGTGGGGATATATTACGTAAACTGATCTGTAAGTTTAAATATTTTATCCAACATTTCAGCCATGTACTGCAGTGGAAATTGTTACTGTCTTCTAAACATCTACATAGTCCCGAAACACTATTGCTGACGATTTTTGATTATCCCCCTTTAGCAATTGATTCCTTTAGACCCAATCCATCTTCTTCCTTTAAAGGTAATATATTTTCACTTTCAGATTAATCTCAGTAAAAAAAAAAAAAAAACACTAAATGCTCCACCCCACCTCTTTTGAATGACGTTTGACGACATCAAAACTTGGATGGTGAGTTATCTGAGCTTCAACGAAAAAAGTACATAAGGATTTATTGAGTCTGTGATATGAGTTCTTAAAGTAAGCAACAAGGTACTAAATTATCCTGGATTACGGTTTCAGGTTCTTTAAATCTGTTTTGTCGTTTTTTTCTGGTATTTCCGGTTGCCTGACTAAAACCATTCTTGTAAAAACCCAACCAGGTCATGGGAATCCACTTTCAGCTGGAATCACTCAGGCCTCACTTTCATGCCCTCAGCTTGTTGAGAATCCATGCTGGTCGCCTTTTAACCAGTGCACGCAGACAGTAACCCATCTGAAGCTTTTTTGTCTTCTCGCCACTAAATACCTGCATGCCAAAAAGAAATGTTTCCAATCAATCTATTGACGTTGAAACATTCACATTTTCTCTCTCCTATGTTAGTGTCTGACTATCTTCAGATCTGGTGAGAAGTTCTTCTTCTTGGCTCAAGCTCAGAGGAAGGTAGCGCCTTGTCAGTCGTGCCTCCAAAATTATGGATCAAATTCCCTTCAAATATTAGAAATGTTTCTTCTTTCGCTGTTCTTAAGTATCTCGTTAAGGCCTAATTACTCATCTCCTTATCCATTATCTTCAGCTTATCTGGGGTCGGGTCACAGGGGCAGCAGCCTAAGAGTGTAGAGACCCAGACTCCCCTCTTTAACGTGCTCTGGGTTGGCTCATCTGTAAGAATCCCAAGTTTTTCCAAGGCCATCCAATAAACATCGATTATCCAGTTTGTCTTAATCTGGATCTCATCCCCTCAAGGTAGAGGAGCAGCAGCTCCAACCTACTCCATCATCTCTTATTTTGGATCGAGCAAGTCATCTGTTGCTTAAGTTGTACTTCTCCTATTCCACTCTGCTCTCCCACACCAGTGAAAAGATTACTCCCTAATAAGAATTTCCTTTTAAGGGATTTTCTTAAACCTTCTCATAAGAGTTTTAGAGTAACAATATTTTTTTTTAAACTGAATGGAAAGACTGTATTTTTTTGTCCTTTATTCACTTGTGGCAGGGTACAAAGTCAGATGGACGGGCAGAGCATCCGCAGCATCGGATCTGGCTGATCAGCCACGTGTGCAGCTGGGACTGCTCACCTTTCAACTGCGCCAGTAACTCTGCGTGTGCGCAAACAGGCTGCCTCAAACAGCCGCAGCAGAGGACGGCCTGCCCTCCTCGCCTCGTCAGTGAAAGCCTTCCCTCATAAAAAAAAAAAAAGCACTTCCTCTACGGCTGATCCTGCCAGATGAGACCCAGAGGCGACATCAGCGCCGGACACGTTTCCCTGCGCAGTTTCTCTGCAAACGCGGATGTGATCGGTAGGAAGGCTGCAGGGGTCTGAGGCAGGAGAATACCCCGCCTGGCCTGGATTGGATATGTTGGTTCCTCCACGGTTCCTTACTTCTTTTTTTTGGGGTTTGTTTTTGTTTTCCAGTGATCGGGATTCAGAGTCGATGACTTGGACAGCAGCAATGATCGAGCCTTCCCAGCGCGGTTTCCCTGCAGGTATGGAAAGAAAGCATCTCCCACTTTCCCATTTACATGTTGCACACATTCCCGCCGCCTCCTTGCATTTTCTCTCTCTCTCTTTTGCGCACATGCAAAATGTGTCAACGAAGCCCGGAGGGACGGCAGCTGCTGAGATGTCGGTCCATCACGGCACGCTGCTCTGCCTGGGCGTCCTGCTGATGACCTCCGGGGGGATCATGGTGTTCAGCTCCGGGACTTTGCACCATGCCACCGTGCCGCTGATGGTGCTCGGGATATTCCTGGGCATGGGGGGCCTGAGCCTGGTGGTGGCGGGAGTTTGCATGGCCAAGAAGAACTTCCAGGTGGGCGTGCCTGGACACTTCCTCCTGCACCCCCCCACGGGGACACGCTTCAGCCCCCAGCAGGCCCTGGCCATCCAGAGGTGAGCACCAGAAACCTCCTAGATTGTAGTTGTGAGTTTTGTTTTTCTTCATGGAAACACTCCCACCTTACCCCATACTCCAAGTATATGGAGAGTTTTAATAACAAATCCTCCAACATGCTCATCCTCAGCAGTTATTTGAAGCATTTCCTGCTAACCCTAAATTGACTGCTTGTAGAGTGATTAAATCACTCAACTGGAACCTGTAGGGTTAAAAGATGTCAATGAAACGACAGAAACCCCAAATTTAGATGAGAATCAAAGTCTACCAGTCTGGAAAAGGTTAGATAGCCCTGTATAAGGCTGGGGGAGTGCAGTGAACCACAGTATAAGACATTATACATTAATGGAAATAACTAATAATAAACATTGTTGATTCTTCTCAAAATTTGCAGGGAAAACCTGTGTGAGTCAAAGAACTGGATAAACAAAACATATACTCACACCAAATCTAAGTGTCTGCAGGGTTCAGTCGTCTAAGTTAAGGTTCAGCAGTAAAAAAGAGTCCAGGCAGAAATTGTGTCAGTGGCAGAGTTAATAAAAGATTGTAACTTATTACTTAAAAAGCAATGATACCCGAGGCTTTTGGGAAAATATTCTGTATTTAATAATAATACTAATTAATTCAGGATCTGAGTAATAAATTGTAAACGATGGAACCAGGAGTTCTGGCCTAGATTACAAAATCCGGAAGAAGAAAATCCAGTCATAGGTTTGTCCTCAAACAGACTCGGGTCCTGCAGCAGGACAGGGATCCAAAACACACAAGAAAATCCAATTAAAAAATTGCTAAAAATAAACAACAAAAAACCCAAAACAAAACAAAACCACAAAGGAATCAAGGATTTCGAGTGGCCTAGTCAAAGCCCAGAATCTGGTTGCTTTGGTATGATATCGAACACTCAAAACGCCAAAACTTTTCATCAGGGTTTAAACAGCCCTATGTTCAATTATCACAAAGACCCTGCAAAGGATGGCACAGACAGTTATAGGTCAATAGAAAATCCCTTTTAAATATGGAGCCATGTTAGTTTTTTCTTTAACAAGTTTTAAGTTTAAAGAAACAAGCATTTTATATTTACTGTTTAAAAAAATAGGTTGATTATCTGCGTGACAAAATAAATAAAAAAAATCGGACATAGTGAAGAAAATCTAAAAAGGATAATGTATAACTAAATGAAATCTATCATTTATCCTGACTTGTTTAAAGTGTGCACCATTTTTAGTTTTTGGATGTGCACTGAATAGTTTTCTTTAAAACCGACGTCAGCTGGATGACAACAGCTGGGACGTCTCTTTCTGCTCCGTAATAGCGACTTGGCTGTCCACCAGCACACAGGACAGCCGAACAGAGAACAATGGTGTGTTGAGATGAACCGACTGGCCTGCATTTCAATATCATTTATTTGAATAAACTCACCAATATTTTTCCTTCTTGGAAGTCAAAAACCGAGAAGGCATATCAGGAAAATCAGGAACATTTCCCAAAACTCACGCTGTTGGGAAACAACTGATTGGCTGATTATAATTATGCTTTGAGGTCATGAAATAGTAATTCATTTAGACAGTCACATTCAGAGGTGGGAGAAGGAAATGGGTAACATACGGTAATCAATAAATCAGAATGTGAAGGTTAAGCAGCTGTATGTGCTCTGCTGAGTGTTCTGACACCCCATGTTAGCAAAACTGTAATAACACTGTAGCATTATGGTTGAATTTAACAAAAACTGGTAACGTTGTATTCGTCAGTTGTCGGCTTCACCGCATATTCTCAACCCAGGACAGTCAAAGACCTCAGCTTTAGTATATGAGGCGCATGATCTTCTGTGGGCATCTAACGCAGGAATATCTGATAGGGATCAAAGTGATAATATATTATGGATATATATTTATTTACAAGATCAAAATATTGACAATATAATTACACCTAGTCACTGACATAATCTATAATTAACCAGTCATTATTCACTCACATTTTTTAAAATGGTGAATTAGGTAAATAGGCAAAACTTAAGCATACAAACCTGAAATCTATCTACTTTCTTCCCGTCTCCTCTGGCTTTCCCTCTTTTTGTCTCAACAGTCAACTTTTTAGCATTATTTGAAATACTATTATTATTATTATAGTTAAAGCTGTTTCTGAATTGCAAAGGGAGAGTTTTTGAGTGCAAAAAGAGGGAATCTAAACAGAGAAATGTGCTAAAATGTGTTTAGTAACATTTCATCCGTTTCATAGCTTCATAAAGATTGCCTTGCGACGATCTCAGGAGTCTCATTTTTTTGATGGAAAGCAAATAATTTTTTTGTTTAAAAGGCTGTTGCTGTAAATTAAAGCAGTTAAATTATTTATCTGTAAAGGTGAGACACTCAGTAAGTTTGAACTTCCCACAAAAACTGGGGGTGTAAATAGCCTGCTTAAGGAATATATTACATTTACGATAATTGGTATTTTTTTGCCAACATCTCAAAGCATGCCAGAATATGACTTTTATTTCTATTTCATTCACAAATCTGCAGTCATTACGATGCGGCATCATATTCCCACCTAACACAATCACTGACATATATTTTAACTTGCAAAAAAAGTATGCAGAACAACCTCCTCATGAACTGATTGTTACATTTCGCAGTGATATTTATTAGATATATCAAGAAGGATCAATGTGTTGTTGCAACCCAGGTAAAAACAATATGCTACCGCTTCAACTTCTTCCTACATCAAATTAATGGTCAGAAAACATCTAGAGTTGTGCGTAAAATTGTCACGTTGCAGAGAATGGGAAAGAGATTTCATGTTACCTGTTTTCTGTTGCAGATTTAGAAATGTGACGAATATGTAGGTGATTTGTTTCAGCTTTAATGACTGATAGCAGTGGCGTTCCAACTTATTCTAATTAATCGTACTTGTGGGCCATAAACATTTGATAAGTTTGCATTTTTCTTATTAAATTTTTATCCTTCTCATTAGAAACTACACGGTTGTTTGAATAAAAAGAAGAAAAGACCTCATAATTGTAGATGTAAGACATTAAGACATTTGACCTATTAAAAGGATTAATAAAAGTTTCCAAATTTTTTGACTAGATCGTTTGCTTTTCTTTTGATATAAATAATATAATTAGTTTTCTTCAATAAAAATGGGCAAACCTTTTCTATAAACGCCAAGTTTATAGAAAAGGTTTGCCCAAAACCAAGTTTACAGCCAAGGTTTCTGGCTATTTATTTACAATAAAATCAAACCAAATTTTCTAAACTATTCTTAAATTGTTGACAAAACCATTTTGAGCATTGCAAACGGCCCTTTTAAAATGTGGAAGTTTCACGTTTGGAAACGCCGTCTCTTATATGTTTTCACCAGGAGGTTGGACCGAATCCGTCGGGAAATGTCCACGGATGCGGTCAGTACTTCACCGGAGCCCGAACCCTCGCTGCCGTCCACGCCACCTCCCTGGACCATGGAGCCGCCTCCGTCGTATGACACAGTCATGAAGAGCCAGGAGCACGCCGAGCAGCTGAACCAGGAGCCAGGCCAGGAGACGAACCAGAAGCCCGGCGAGCAGCTAAACCACGAGCGCAATGGACAGCAACATCTTGAACGCACTGAATATTTGAATCAAGAGTGCAGCCAGCAAGTTTAAACCCTGTTGTGCATCACAAACTCCTTCAGTGCCTACTGTTGATCCACGCGAGAGCTTGGACGAAGCCTTCAGCACCATTGACGAACTTTTTGCTATAAACCTTCACTGTGCCTTAAAACCGACCAATCAAGGCTTCATCTTGCTCAGGCTTCCTGTTTGATGATAAACCGTTATAAGGAAATATAAAGGGAGGAGAGTAGTGAAAGTTGAGATCTGAAGGAAGACAGGGAATGTTGTTTTTTAGTGAAATTCTCCGTTTTTCTTTTTTAAGCTTCTGTTTAAACACAACAAGTACATAAGTTTAGTTTCTTTTATCTACAGTGTACATTTTGCTTAAGCACATGTAGTGTATTCTGGAAACAGAAAAGGGCAACCTCCACCCAGAAAAGGGCTGGAAAAATTACAAAACCTAATCCTAAGATCTTCAATCTTTGAGTATACGGTCCAGCCTCCCAGCTAATGTAGTATTAAATAAGGAAAAAGAAGAGAAAAGGCTAAATGTACTTATATACATTAAGGTTTTAGGAAATAATCCCCTTCTAACATGTTTTAAGCGTAATTTTTAAAGCTGAATCTGTTAGTCTAAGAAACAAGGAAACGGAGCTGAATGTAACATACATAAGAGGTTATTAGAGGGTCTTGCACTGAGAACAGGATAAAAATGTGGTTTGTGTTTAGTTTAAGTTGTAAACAAATATAGCATTTGTTTTATGATACTTGGTTTTATTTTGGGTATAAAATAATTTTATTGCATGTCTTGATTCCATAGACCTACAAGGAACTTACCTGCGGGGTAAACTTACAGGTAAACATTTGGCCATTTATGGTTGCTTATTGTTACATGGATGTTTCATTTTATATATTTTGAAATTATTTGAAGATTATAATTTTGGCACTTTAATAGGATATTCAATTATTAAGATTTCTTAAATATAATTAGTACCTGAAATGTAATTTATTTTATAGGTCACTTAATTCAACAATTGAAACAAACAAATCAAAAACAACATCCATCTAGGCGGCAAAAAAAGGCATTAAACAATTAAAATGTTTTGCACTCTGGGAGACATCATATTTAACATGACCATCTGCAAAGTGAAAGTAATGGTGGATCACAAAGCTGCCTATACCTTCCACAGTTAGGCCTGAATATATTCATATACCACCAACACAACTCGAGTTTGTTGTTTATTTGGATTTTTTGTGAAATATTAGCATTTTAAAGTGATTTGAATCTGAGAGAGCATCTGTAAAGTGAGCTAAAAACCAGGGAGGCCTTTCAAACGCAAAGATAATCACAACACCAGTTTTTATAATAAAGCTATTTAAATGCCATCCTTTTCTAAAGGCTTTAAATGAAACAGTCAATTCTTATTTTAAACAGCTGCTTTGAAGTGTCCTTTTTTACATTTTACATGATTGTGAATAGGTTTGAGTTTAAACCTTATACTAGTCACATAGTTAATCATTTATGAACAATTGTTGACTGAATGAAATGCCACGGCACTCCAGATACTGAACATCTATTTTTGATGCCATAAACCAAACATATATATACAAGAAAGGGAGCACTAAAGTAAATCCCCTCAAACTGAATTCTTGCGCAAATTGGGTGTTAAAGGAACAAAGTATTAGCCAAACATTTGGAAAATACAGTTTTATAAAGACTTTCTTGGATTAAAGTCAACTGATTGATGCTGGCCGCATCTAGGAACCAAATCGGGAGAGAGATGACAGCAGAATGCTAATAGTGCATTGTTACCGATTGCGTCTGTTGTTATCAGGCTGCCTGTTGTTAGTTTTGCTGTGACATTACAATAAACCAGAGTTAACACATTGCTGAGCAGCTTTTTCGGGCTGGTATTGCCTGTTATAAACGGTAAATTCTTTAATCGAAGGAAGGAAGGAAGGTAGGAATGTAGTCCTTGAATAGGAGGAAAGGAAAGATATCTCTACAAGCAAGCAATGACTGACAGGCATCTGAGCACTGCTCCAAAGCTTTTTTTTTTCTTTTTTTTTTTACCCTGCAGTCTCAGGCAAGGTGACCTTTCAGATACAGACACACACCTGCAATTTTATACCTGACCTGTGCAAGGCTGTCTGCAGGCTGTAATAGGCAGCCAAGTGGAACCATGGCTGCAGTTTCTCCACCCTCACCTTCAAGGTCCGTCACACAGAGAGCGCACTCGATCGGGTTTTTCTCCCACGTGCTTCCAGTTCACACTAGAGCACCCTTTATTTTGCAGCAGAGGTCTGCAAGCGATGGTGGAGGGGAAACCTTATCGATACGGGCTGATCGTGGCTGGCCTCTCCGTGGTGGCCATGGGCCTGTTCATCATGATACAGGAGCGGCCGCACGTCTACGTTACAATGTGTGTCCTTGGGGTAACCATGGTCTGTGCTGGGACGGTGTGGAGCCTTTGCCAGTGCTATCCTAAGGTGGGTTTTTTTGTTTTTTTTGGCTTGCAAGATGTACGAGAAGGTGTTTTTGTGAAAAAAAACAAAGGTGTGTGTTTATTAGGTCATTGTGACGCCTCTGATTCAGAAGGAAAGCCTGGAGGATCTGGTTGAAGTCAGAGATGAAAGGTATTGTCTAGCACAGGAACACACACTCACACAGCGTGATGCCAGGTATTTAGGTCTTACTATTCCCTGAGCCCCGTCTGCCAATCTCAGAAGCTATCATCCAGTCTGAGCACAGTGACAGTCGATGATTCAAGGGGAGAAGTTTGTGCGTCAGTTCAAGTAGTCATTTCTTTCAGTCGTTTCGTTTAAATCAATCTGAGGCATAAAATTGACATTATTTTTATTAGAGGAGCCTTGTCATTATACATTTTGAAGAGGAATAATTGATTATGATAAAATTCTATTATTTACACCTCAATTACATATTGGAGGATTGGTAGCTATACTAATTAATGCATTTAGATACACGGGTAAAAAGACTAAACAATGCTTTAGAAAAAGAACAACTATATCTTTCAATTTGGCATTTTATCAATTCATTCATTAACAAAAAGAGGCCTACAGGGTAATGGGTAAAACAAGCATGTCAAACATACACCTCCTCCTTGTGCCGATCACCAGTTTGGTCACAATGCTTCCACAAGTCTATATTGGGTGGAGGTCAGGACCAAACACTCCAATCAACCCACAAGTGCATTAATCTTCCCAACCGAATAAGATTTATTGCATAGAAGGATTAGAGTCTACTGAGGCTTTCCAAGAGGGTGAAAAGCCTCTGCCATCTAAACTTTACGACTAGGTTTTTTAGGGAGACACAGTTCCATAACTGGGATCGAATACACTCTAGACATTTCATTTTAGGAGATGAAAATGTAAAGAAGCATTAATTTCATGTTTATGTTTACGCATTTAGCAGATTTACTTTTATCCAAAGCTACTCACAAAGTAGACACAATGTTACACTTATCAATTAGCTATATATAGAAAAAGTAAAAGTCAGTGGTGACAGTGAAGAGATAGAGGCGAGTATAGAGGTATGGGTAGGAGTTAGGATAGGAGATGCTCTTTGAAGATGACAGTCTGGATTGTGTTAAGCCTGGTGTAGGCACTGCTAGACAACAATCCATTGATGACCGAAGTGACTGAGCTGTGATACAAGCCTTTGCAAGATTATTAAAGTAGATGGGAGCCGTACCCTTCAGCACATTGTGGGCTAGCATCAGGGACGTGAATTTGATGCCAGGGGTAACCAATGAAGCTCAATGAATAGAGGATGAGACATGAGACCTTTCCACATTTCAGCATTTTGTTGAGTTCTGAACTAGCAGAAAAATATATTTACAGTATGATGAAGATCATTATTTAATATGCTCGCAAATAACACCTGTAGGATAAAAGCTTCAGGGTCAAACACACTGCCAGAGTATCTGTGGGCGATATGATGATGGTGTCGGCTCCATCTGGTTTCTCGATGAAGACTTTTTACACTGGCTTTAGTGGAACTGGTTAAATGTGCATAATGTTAGATTTCTGAGCGGATCTTATACAAAAACTGTGGATATTATTTTATCTTCTTTGAATTAAAGCCAGAAAGTGACTCGCAAGAGTAGAAGGAAGGGAAAAGAAGAGATGGAGCTGTGACATTTGTGACCGAGATGGATTAAATTAGTAGGGTAGACGAAAGCGGACAGCTGTTAACAATCTTTTGATTAAAGCACTTGAGCAAAAAATGAGAATCTCACACATTTCCTGCCTGAGTGTCTGTAATTATGGGGGGGAGTTGTTCAACAGCCTGATAAAGACTTGCCGGCTCAGCAAAGCTTCTCTTCAGAGTTCAGAAAAAGTACGAAAATGGGGACACTGTGATGAAACTGGACTGCTATTTCTGTCCCTCTTCTCCTTCTACCCTCCTCCACCACTGTTCTGTTTGATTTCAGACACGCTGAGTCCCGGTCAGGTTCCCGTTGCCATAGATCAGAGGGTGGGCCACTTCTCCCAGAGGTGCAGAAGAATGAGTTTCGCAGCTGTCCCACGCTGCATCTGGTCTGACGAATAGGGTCCCAATGATCCCAACGAACTTCACAGGGTCAAACAAAGACACTCAGACCAATGTCCTGCCCCTCTGGAATCTGGCGATGTCCACTGAAGCCATTTACTGGATGCCCAACTCCATAACAAATGAAACAACTTCTGTGCTCTTATTGAAAGTGAATGATCAAGTGTGGACTGGTTCTGCAGTCGTGGGGAATGATTAATTAAGTTGTTTTGCAAGCTGTTTCCAGGAGGTGGTGCTGTTTACAGTGAAAATGACCTCATTATTCCACCTGAAGAACTGTTGCTTATTTGATTTGTTATATATACATTTTCTATATCTGCTATCTGAAGATAGGCAGCCAAGATCCAGGCACGCCCAGCTCAATTCACAATCTCGCTCGTCTTTAATAAATAGCTCTGAGGGAAAAGTAATGCAGCTTGGATGATTCTGAAACTGTGTTTTGATTGCTGTAGACTCATTGATGCTTCAGGTATACAAGATCCTACAGTTCCCCAGTGGGAAAAATGCAAAACTAAGCAGCATTTTTTTTCCTTTTATCTCCATTCTTGATAAATACATAAATCTAAATAATAAAAAATATCCTACAATTTTATCACTCCTACTTTTTAATAATAAAATTACAAATGTTCCCTGTGACAGAAATACATTGTATACTAGGTACATTATATATATTTGTATTGTATATTGTCTTAATCGCAGAATATATATACATATTTTCTTTTTCTGACAACACACATCAATAGGTGATTTTTTTTAAATACTTGTCTTTTTTTTTTTATGCATATGTCTGCTAAGCATATCCCAAATTAAGCAAAGATTAATAAACATGAAACAATGACCAAAAGTATATTTGGAAAGCAAACATGTGTCTCAGCTCAAGACAGAATATCAGAGGGATGCAAGACAGAACATTCTCATCTAAATAAAATGCTCTGCAGGAGGATCTCGAACATGAGGTCGGTCAGTGATGTACTGGAAAAAACTCCTAGAAATACCGAACAAAACCTGCTGGTGGAAGTCCGACAATAGGTGAAGACATGTTTGAGAGGATGTTTTACAGTTTCCATCCATAGCTAAAATGTATGTAAACAACTGAAACGACTGCTAAACATTCCCATCTATGAATTCGCCAGCGTAACAATAAAACACACAAGTCTCCCTAGTGACAGTCTCCAGCTCATTCTGGAAGGTCCCTGGATGTGTTCAGGCCACAAGGAGTAAATGTTCCCTCCAAAGTTCAGTGATCTATCCTGGAGTTAAATCTTTACGATGGATGTGATCTGAGATTGTACCTTGAGCTCTGACCTGACCTCTTCACCCTATCTCTGTGGCTTGCCCTAAAGAAATTGAGAACACTCTAAAGTAGCTCATTTGTTACTGCAGAATAGGTCCAAAACCAGCATGCTTGAACTCTTCCACCTGAGGCAATACATCATCGCAAACAGGAAGTCCACCAATGACCTCTTGAGCTCATGAGTCCACTCCCTGATTTCATCGACTGAAATAAGGGAGGGGACCTGTCTATGTCCACACCTTGGTTATTGAACACCATAACAACAAGAAACAACTCATACTTTGTATAGGTAGCCCTGAAATTCTCATTTTACACCCAATAATTATTTCAGGGACAGAAAAGCTACAGTCCTCCTGAATTTGGGGTCGGACAGTCAGTCATATTGTTCTTTCCTCAACTCAAGAATAACACTCCACAGAAAGACCGAGAAACACAATGCCTTGTATGTTGGATTACACACTTTGTTCCACTATATAAAAAAAAAAACACCTGGTCTGGGTTTTTGGTAATTTTGCAGCTCATGATGCCAATTTTGTTGCAACCTCCAGCCAAAGAAACACAGTATAATGCCATCACCAGTTCAGTTTCATCTGATTGAAGGACCGTCTTCTAAACTTTGACAAATATCAAGCAAGCATACTCATGGCCTCATTCACCAATTGGCTTTGTTTTTGCCACTCTTCCATAAAACCAGACTAATAGTGTTTGTTTTATAATATTATCTTCTACATCAGCAGACCTGCCAACAGTCCCAAATTTTGCGGGAGTCTCCCGTATTTTAGCCCTTTCTCCTGCCCTGCTCCCAATTTATAATTTATTCCACTTTCTCCCGAATTCAAAGTCATGAGTAAACAAAATTGGCTTTTCAGGTGTAAGTGAACCTAATCTGGCAACCCGATTCAAACGCTGACAGACTGACAAAAGCAGAAGTACAGTTGGCATTGTTAGTTGCTAAAAACTACATAACCTTTGACTTTTGCGATGATTTCAGCACAACTGTTGCAGATATGTTTCCAGACTCAGCTGTAGCTAGAAAATATTCATCTGGTAGAACCAAAACAACACAGCTTGTGAAAGTAAGATCAGTGTTTGTTATAGTTTGTGTTTGATTTATTTGTTTGTTTTTCCACCATCCTGCCAGTGTTTTTAATAAAAGCTTTCTCTCCAATCTGAATATTAGTATATTTTCGTACAGGAGCCATAGCTGCTGAACTGGACAATGAAGTCTCCATAAAGTCGCTAAGAGTTTCTTATTTTAGCCAGAATATATGATGAGACTGTCATGCAGGTGGAGACCAAGTTCCTTGACATGCCCACCTGCAATAACGGCACTGCTGAAAATCTTGATGAAAAGCTCACATCTGTTTTGAGGTGAGGACACTAGTTCCTAGTTCACCACATATCAGAGAAGATTTTAACAGTTATATGTCTAGATAGATAGATATAAAAAAACAGGAGAAAAATATGTATTAAACCTCTCAAACATAGCTGGCTCCAAGAAGACTGCATAGTCATTATGGGAGATACATTTGTGGCACATTTCATTGAAGTTTTGCATTTAAGGCTCTTTAAAAGTCAGTTTACATCTCTTTTCATTAATTTTTGGTTATGAGTTAAATGGTGGCAGATATGTTGCTGTAGGAGCGATCTCGTTTCTAACCAAGAAAATCACCCTCTTTTTCAAAGCTCGATGTTGGCAGGTATGCATCAGGCTTGGGTCCTTTGCAGCTCATCCAGAGTTACGGCTGGCTTCTTGGCTGCACATTGGATTAATTTTGTTTTGCTCCCAAAGACGTTTTATTAAGGGATTTTAAAGTAAAGCACGAGTTAAAACAAATGCACAACACACTCTTAAGATGTTTCTTTATTAAAAAACAAAGGTTGAAACTAGGGATGATTTGCTTCCATCCTTGCTGGTCTATCTCGATGCAATCTGCTGGGGTTCCTTAGATTGGAAACTTTTTCAAATTGATTTGTTTATGATGTATCTTTGCTTTTAATTGATTTTCTTGTAAAGTGCCTTGAGACGACATCTGTTGTAAATTGGCGCTATATAAATAAACTGATTCTTGATTCTATTGCATTGAACCTAAAGACTCAACCAGGTTAAGAGTGATCAATATCAGCATCAATGTGACAAAATGTGGGAAC
>JAVLVB010001013.1:754125-810092 GCA_032876305.1 Orestias chungarensis | reverse complement strand
AGAGAGAGAGAGAGAGAGAGAGAGAGAGAGAGAGAGAGAGAGAGAGAGAGAGAGAGAGAGAGAGAGAGAGAAAGAGGTGTTTTTAAAGGAGGACAATCATTCGATGCTTAAGAGGTGGCGTGAGCCGCGGGGACGTCACTAGGCCGCGCCTTCAATTATAACAATAAAAAAAATAAATGTGTGGTTGTTTTTTCTTTTTAATAAATCAGAGCAGATGGTTGGATGCTTTTATCAGATTGTGGCACGCAGGACGCGCAGCAGACTGGAGGGGGACACCAAACACATCTGCACAAGTCAGGCTGGAAGAAGAAAACTGCTATAAAAAAACAACTAACCTGTGCTTTCAATTTATTATTTATCCAGAGATTTTATTTTATTTTATAAAACACAACAAAAAGGTGTGCAGAATGCGTCCTGTTTGCGGCTGGGTTGGCTGGGCGCTGTGCTTCTGCGCGTCTTCGGCTTTGTGCGCGGAGGAGCGCGCTGGAGGCGTCGAGCCGATCCTGGATCCGATCCACGACCAAGACGACCCACTCCAGTCCGGAACCAGAGGCGAGGCGGCCGCGGAGTTCCTCAAGAGCAACAAGGTAAGAGACGCGCTGGTTTAACACCTGCATGAAAACGCATCCCAGAAGTCGTTTGTGTCTCACTCAGACCAATTCATATAAAATAAAATAAAAATTAAACCAAGCATTATTATTAATAGCATTATTATGATTGTATATGTGCTGTTTCACCCTGCAGGTGGCTTGGCGCATGCCTGGTCAGTATTTGGTCATCCTGCGCCCAGGGACGCACGAGTCTCAGCTCCAGAGGAGCATCAGGAGGCTGCGAGCCAAGGCGGCCAGGAGCGACAACCTGCTGGAGATCCTGCAGACATACACTGGAGTTTTGCAAGGATTCCTGGTCAAAATGAACCCCGATCTAGTTAACCTGGTAAATACTTTTTCCTTGCAGTAAAATCCAAAAGAAGAAAGTTCATCTAAATTTTTTTATATCAAAACGTGTACAGAGGACAAAAGTTATGAGTGTTTGATCCTACATAGTCTGGAGCATTGTCAGATATCAATCAATCAGTCAATGAGACTTCATTTATACAGCACATTTCACCAACCTTACATGGACCGAACTGCTTTACAAGGTTAAAAAAACAAACAAACATACATAACACCACAAAACGGTATGTAAAACCTAACAGTGCAGTGCAAATTCCCATAGACATCCAAAAATGTTCTTACGTCTTGATCGGTTTATGAACAGTAGCCTCCAGGAAAACTGTCACGTAACTTCTATCCTCAGTGAGAAATTTACTAATTGCTCAAAAGCTCTCACCAGAAAATTGGCTCAATATCTCTGAACCTGAAGGCAATGTAAGACCTACATCTGCTTTGAGGTTTATGTTTTGAATTCTAACCAGATGTTATTTCTAGATGCTCAAATATTAACTAGTCCCTTTTTTTTTGCGGAGGAGCATTGTAAGCTGCTTATAATGTGAAAGAGGCTCATTTCAGTTTCCATGTCACACCAAGAAGATGCTCTGCCAGTAACTCCCTAGCTCTGTTCAACCAACACACAATAAAATCCTCCATTTGGGGCCGTAGCTCCTTTTTCCAAACTAGAGGTCCAAAACGTTTGCATGTCTACTAAAGGTCCTTGCTTGAACAGAAATGTTTTTTATAAGAAGCATGGAAGGGAAACCTGTCTCTGACAGCTTCCTAATTTAGATGAACATTGCTTTGTTTAGGAATTTTCTCAATAATAGTGGCTATTAGAATCATAATGTAAGTCCCATTTGTTACTCCTAATGGAAACAAAGATTACAAATCAGTGGTAAAGAATCGAATCTATTATTTTGGAAGATCTGATGAGGTTGACTTTTATCTAGCAGGCACAGAGATGTGATGCTTTAGTCGTGCTTTGCAGAAAGAAGAATCCTGGTCTTCCAGTTGAATGACGCCGTCCGGCATGATTATAGATCACTTTAAACGCCCCAGGAAGGATGGGGGAACTTGTCAATAAGTGATGAATTTATGTTGACTTCATCTAGGTGGTTATGCTTATTCTTTTGCATTCATTTGGTTAAATTCCTTAAAGCTGGTGATATTCAGTATCGTTAAAATCAATATTATATGGTGTGAATTGGAGAGTTAAGGCCTCTGGTTCTCACCAACGTACAATGCAGTTTATTATTAACACGGTTTCACTCAAATGATGCGTCTACAGGAAAATGGTCCCAAGCCCGGCCGAGCTGGTTAGTTACCAGATGGTTAAGGTCCTCCGTTACCTTAGCAGTTTGTTCTGCAAGAGCATTTTATGTGTTAGTGTATTTTATAAGTACTATTTTGCCCCCTGAATTATCTTCATGCTAAAATTATCCACATAAATTGGAAATATTCTTTTTTATTTTTAAAACATATGTTGCCTATGTAGTTTGTTTGTCTGAGTGATAAAATATGATAAATCCTATCAGGCAGTGAACCTTCCTCACGTCCACTACATTGAAGAGGATTCATCCATCTTTGCCCAGAGCGCCCCATGGAATCTCCAGCGATTACTGCAGCCTCATGGCAGCATCTCTGTCAATGGAACATACCTTCCTCCAAGTAAGCCTTCATTAAAAACATTTTTTAATTCATTATTATTTAGAAAACACCTACTTAACAGTAAATATCTTTTAACTGTATTTTCAGTTTGTTGTCTTGCTCTAAGGTATGATTTGGTTCAAACAAGAAATAACATTTTCTACTAAAAATTAAATTCTTAACAGGAATGTTTGTGTAAAAATATAAGCCAAATCCCAGTGTTGTGTAAATATTCAAAGTCTTTGGCTAATATTTTGTTGGTCTACCTTTAGCAGCAATAATAGAATAAATTGTCATTGAAAGCCTATCAAACCTTATTTGTTGTTTATTGGGCACTTTAAATGATTCCAAGTTGGTACTCTTGGTCATTTAACATGGGTTGAACTACGGTTCTTAATTCAGCCAACCAAATCTCCTGTTATAAGAATGTGTGCACACTTTGTTTTAACTAAGAAGACAGATTAAAGGTCACAATAAAGGTGTAGGACAAATTAAATGACTTTACAAAAAAGATTTCTGCATATCTCCACTTAGATTGCCTGACCTGCCTGGTTTTTTCCCCCTCTATAGATGATGGAGAGATGGCGGAGGTGTACCTAATGGATGGCAGTGTTCAGAGCTCCCACCGAGAGGTTGAAGGACGGGTTCTCATAACAGACTTTACTAACATCCCTGAGGAGGATGGAGTCAGAGTTCATAGGCAGGTTTGTTAACAACAGCTCGGTTACAAAGCCTTCACTCCGATCTCCGTCCCCGCCTAGCTCAGCTTCTTCTTCACCCCCCACGTCTTACAGGCCAGTCAGTGTGACGGTCACGGCACACACTTGGCTGGTGTTGTGACGGGATCGGATTCTGGTGTCGCCCGTGGTGCCGGTGTTAATCTGGTCCGCGTGCTCAACTGTCAGGGTAAAGGAACGATCTCAGGCGCTATATCAGGTAGGATTAAGACATACCACCTAAAATTGTTTATATTTTATAAAGTTACACAAACCACAAACTTAAATGTGCTCTAGATGAGAGAAAAGTGTTTTATACAAAAATCTGAAAAGTGTGGCATGCATTTGTTAATAGCCCTGTTCTCTTTGACCACCTAAATAGAGTTAAGTAGTCGGCTAATCTGTAAATTCAGTCCACTTGGGCACTTTACTTAGAGGATAAATGCGGAGAATCTGTGAAGGCCTCATATTTTTTACAGATCATTGGAGGATGACCCACTGTGACTTTTTTTTTTTTTTTGCAATACATTGTGTGCATTGGGAAAAATAACACCGCAAATAACCCCTTCACACACCATTCCCATGGTAAGATATGGTGGTAGCAGCATCATGCTATGGGAACGATTTTCCTAATCAAAAGGCATGAAAGTAGTTGTTGTTGACTGGACGATACATGGAGCTAAATAGAGGGTAAGCCTGGTAAAAAGGTGTCAAAAGACTTGAGCAGAGACAGAGATTAGATCAAAGCATATTCATGCTTTAGAACAACCCAGCCAAGGTCCAGACATAAATCCAAATGAGAATCTCTGGCAAGAATATAAAGATCTTTCCACCCTATCTGACTGAGTTTGAGCCCTTTTCCAGAAAATAGGAAAAAGGTGTCCTTCTCTAAATTTGCAAAGCTTGTAAAGACTGTAACTGCAGTAAAAGGGTCCACAAAGCATTTCCTTAAGGTTTAAACTATTATGAAAAAATAAATCCTGATGAAAGTCAACTATTTTTCTGTGTGGCCTTAATACGCTGAAAAACTTGAAATAGTAAAGAAGTGCAAGTATTTTCAGGGCAGCCGGACTCATCTCTGCTGTCTGATCTCTGGATCAGGGCTGGAGTACATCCAAGCAACCCTTCTGGCCCGGCCAGTGGATGCTGCAGTCGTCCTGCTGCCTTTCGTCGGTGGCTTCAGCCGCTCACTGAACGCGGCCTGCCGAGAGATGGTGGCGCGGGGAGCTGTCGTCATCGCCGCTGCAGGGAACTACAGGGAGGACGCCTGCCTCTACTCGCCCGCTTCAGAACCAGAGGCCCGAACCGGAACACTCGCAGGGCCGCGTCGTGCACGTCCAGGTCTTCTAACCGTTTATTGTCTCCGCGCAGGTCATCACAGTGGGGGCCGTGAACCTGGCGGACCAACTCATGTCCCAGGGAGCAGGGGGCACCAACTTCGGCCGCTGCGTTGATCTGTTCGCGCCCGGCGATGACATAGTCAGCGCCAGCAGTGACTGCGGCACCTGTTTCACCTCACGAAGCGGGACGTCGCAGGCCGCTGCTCACGCTGCCGGTGGGCCTGCTCACAAACCGCTGCGAGGCCGAACACAAGCAACCAGGTTTGTGCTCAGTGAACGTGCCTTGGTTTGTTTTTTTGTGTCTGCAGGCGTAGCAGCTGTGATCGTGTCCTCCAGTCAGATGTCCTCACCGCCGCTGGTTCTCCAGCTGATGCTGCATTATTCCATTGGCAACACGGTCAACTTCCTGCCTCTGTCTGAAGCGCATCGTCTGGCCACTCCAAATCTGGTGGCAGCCATGCCTCCTGCTTACAGCCCGACGCCAAGTCGGTGACTTCCTGACCTTCGACTTCGCACCGTTTTAGACCCCATGTTTCACCCACACTGGACACACGTGTCTTTCCTCCCACGCGTAGACGGTGAACTCCTGTGCCGCACAGTGTGGTCTGACAGGTCGGGCCCCTCGAGCGCAGACGCGGCCGTGAGCCGCTGTCGCGCTGGGGAGGAGATGATGGGCTGCAGCAGCTACGCTCCCGACGGCGCCCGCGTGGGAGAAACCCTCGCCGTGAGTTCCGTCTCACCCGAACCTCCCTGACAAGAGGACTCGACGAAACGCGGCGGCCACGAGCTGCACTTTTGTTTGTTTTTTTGGTTTGCAGGAGAGGAACGGCCGCGTGGAGTGCGTTGCCCACAACGGACCGACGGGAAACGGCGCGTTCGCGGTGGCGCGATGCTGCGTGGTGGGTGGTCTGCGGTGCCAGGCTCACGCGAGCCCCGAGCCTGGGCAGGATGCTCGATGTGCGGGCGCGCAGCACCACCTCACAGGTGATCTAGAGGATCCGGGTGAAGTCGAGTGCATCAGTCGCAGTCAAGTCACAATTTAATGTGGGTCGTCTGCGTGTAAATTGATGTCAGCATGAATTCAGCTGTTGTATGAAGAAACACACATACATATATACACACACCATCAAGAGGACTAAAGAACACACTGGTTCAGTTATGATAATATAAAAAAAAACAAAAAAAAACGTATGTATCCATAAATCAAATTAAATATAATAAGTCATCTAATTTGGGTGCTTTGGGCAAGGATGTCCGGGTCCGGTTCGTTTTGCAGCAAATCTCTAAGAATCCGCTGACTAAAGACAGCGTTGCTCTCCCACAGTCTCCTGACTGTCGTGACATGCCAACACCCCAACAATCAGAGACAATACCCCACAGTAACACATGCTGGCCACGGCATCCGTTTCTACAGAGCTCACCCGCCTGATTTCCTTTTTTCTCGCTGCTTCTTCTTTCCTCTTCCATCCATACGGCTGGACACATAAACGCGGGCCACACTTTTCAGATCCTTATTTGTGAAACATACTGAAAATAATCCTTTTTTTTTTACTTCAACTGTGAGTTCATTGTTTCTTAGTTACTGTGTAAAAGTAAAAGGTCGGTAAAGTGAATCATGTTTCTCGGCCTTTGCTCTGTTGCGTGTATAAAATAGGAGACCTGTTCAATCTGCTGTACACTGCAGCTTCTGGGTCAATTATGTTACCATGGCAATCAGTCAAAGAAAAAAAAAAATCACACTCCTGGGAAGAATAAATGCCAACTATACGAGGAGGTGTTCAAATGTCATGATAGCTTCCTCCTAATGGTTTTTAATCTGTGACTGAAAGGACTGCTCGGTTTTTAAAAGATGGACTCCATCCCTTTAATAGCCATCGTTGGTCCATTAGGGTGTACGACTCGGTCCACGGCCGGGATCTCCTCCGACTCCCGTCCCCATCACCGAGGCGGCAGGAGGTGCGCGGTGAAGGACGGAGTCGCATCCGCCGCCGTCTGCTGCCGCGCTCCGTCTCTTCAGTGCCATCTGTCGGAGACCACGTTCTCTGACGGAGACCAGGTTGTTCCAACTCGACAGGATGAAACGCGACGCCCGTACCGCGGTTGTCTCTTTTAACCTCCCCGATGTCCCATTGTTATCTTCACGCAGGCTGAGGTGTCCTGTCCCTCAGGCTGGACGCTGACGGACTGCAGCGCCATCTCCAAAGGTTCTGCCATGGTGGGGGTGGTACCACGAGGCAACAGCTGCCGGACCCGTGGCGCAGGGTTTGAAGGGGCGGGTGTAGCCGTCTGCTGCCGTGTCAAGCCACCGGACCCTCATAGCTCCAGCTCCTAACTAATCACGGCTTTGTCATGTGCTTTCCTGAGAGCTCTGAAGAAACCATATGGCACCGACAGTGAGAACTTCTGCAAGCGATTAGGTCAAAACGTGCTCCACGTCGTCTTGTTAGCCGTTTTCAATCCATCCAAGACATGCAGGTTAAAATCAAATATATATCCTATAGTTTTGTTGTTGTATCTTTGTACTAAACGATCATAATAAACAATCATGATGTATGTAATGTATGGTCTGGTCACTCCACTCGATGGGAGCAGTCCTGCAGAGCGAGCCCAAATCATCACACTTCCACCTCCATGCCTGCCAGTTTTGTTGTGGCAAAACGTGTAGCAACGTCTCAATTGTTACTGGCCCGGTGGGCAAACTAAATTCATGCAGCCTCGAGTCTAAAAGGAACAAGAAGTCGCCGAAACGAAACTCCACACCTACTGAAGGAGGAATCTGCACCGCATGAATCCAGCAGTGTTTAGAATCAAGATGTGACCCAGCAGGATGCTGACGACGGCTCCATCAAGACTGATGAGCCACTGATTGATTGAAGTTACCGCTGTGCTCGTTTGCCTTCTAAAATATTCTGTTCCTATCACAGACTAAATAAATGAATAAGAAAGGGTTACGATGACGAGATGTCATGTTGTTTGTCTTAAGCGTTCATATAAAACACAGCAAAGGTCTTTAGGGTTTCACGATGGAAACGAAGTCTTGATGACCCAAAAGGTGTAAAGTTTCATTTTGTTCAAAACATACAAAGCAGGATATTATATAGTTTAACGTTAGCGGTTTTTCTGTTTAAAATTACATATATAGGTATAGCTACTGATATTTCTAGAGATTTGATTTGTTAGACCTGTTCAACCTTACTTAGGTTTCATGGACTAGGAACCGTAGCACCTTCGTGCCATTTCCATTTCTGTTGTTTTTCAAACCTTTTTCCTCTTTAAGTATTTAATCTTCTCCAAACCTTAGCTTTGATGGACACGAGTTTCCCCATTCGACATCTTTGCGAACAGCGTACATTACAACAGAGAGGCCGCATCATCCCCATCCAACCACGGTACCAGATAGCAGGAATAAGGTTTCCGCTTTTGGTTGATCAGTTCCAACAATCTTGCATCACCTGCACAAAAATGTTGTAACTTCCATCATTAAACTTTACTCAAACGTTATCGTAGTTGCTGATGACAGAAGGGATGGTCTTTGTTACAGCTAATCTGTAAAAGCCTAAATTAATGGAATATTTGAAACAATTACAAAAAAATAGGCTGTTTGCTGATTTCATTGTGACTTTGCTTATTTTGTTTTTCTGTCCACTTGATACTGAATAAAAAAAAAATATTAGTAAAAAATGTTTGAAGTATGAATTCTAAATGTTTGCCTTCACATCTATTAACCTGTGGGTTTCTTTTTTCCATCCGGGACGACGTGCAGACATGCACGAAAACCATGTTTACAAAACGTTGTGCATTCCAGTTTATTTGTTTTTTTTATATCAAATTTCCCCTTAATCAAACTTTGATGTACAAATTAAAATCGAGTTTTAACATGCCTTACAGATTGCTGCGTTGTCTGAAGTGAGCGTTCGAGATCGGAACACAGTAAAAAACCCGTATGGATGCTGTCCCAAAACCACGCGCTCGCTCATCCCTCCCTGCATCCCAGGATAAAACAAAAAAAAACGCTTGTTTTGAAGCCCACCGCCCATTCTTTTTAATAGTCGTGTTGATGTAGAGGAGGGCCCAAACCTACGAGATAACTCAGCTGGACGCAGCTCATGTTGCCATGGTGGCACACACTGCAGTGAACCTTCCACGCGCTTGTGTCACTGAGTGCTAATGATGCCGAAACGCGCCACAAACAACAGCGGGGGGCTGATTTCTTTTGTTCCGTCGAGCTGAAAACGCAAAAACCTCACCACCACACATGCAAACGTGCCCGAGAGCCCGCCGTGACATCCACTACAGACAAGGGCCGAGAGGAGGGAGGGGCGCAAATGGAGCAGTGTGGTCCTCTCGATTCGAGCATCGTGGGTTCAACGAATAACCACCTCGCATGATTGCCCCCATACTGTAGGTCTCCACACTGTAAACATTGACCTGTTAAAGCTGAGAGCCGACCTGCTAAGCTAGTTGAAGCTCGTTTGATTTAAAGTGTTGCTTTCTCTAGACTACAACGGTTTCTGCTGAGCTCCTCTACATGGGAACAGAGTGAAAAGAAGCAGCATTTGGTTTCCGTTTCCCACCCCACCCATCAACAACACCCCGTATACGCCCCTCCATCATCAGCCAGCATCACTCAGCCGGCTACATTCACAAAGAACCTTGTCGTCACAACACACAAAGGTGGCTCGCTGCTCGGACCGGGAAAGGGATGAAGATGAGTGAGCCCTGTTGCCTTCCCCGCAGGAGACGCAGAGGAAGCAGACGTCGACTAAAGATGCGAGGATAACGCGCCCGGATGCGGGACGGCCGGGGGGTAAAATCGGGAGATTAAGGCACTTTAAGACTCCCGATCATTTTTTGGGGGGGGTAAAGGATGAAGGTGACGTGCACGTTTCTCTCCAATGAAAACCAGAGCAACTCATTTTAGAAAGGCAGATGGATGCAAAGAAGGCAAAGCGAAACCCAAAGAAAGCTGACCAGAGCAGAGGTAACGAAGTGAGAGGGAACCTGTGTGTATATGTGAGCAAACCGAATGAGACTTTCGTCCCCCCCTCCCCTATGGCACCTGAAAGCAAAATGAAAAACGTGCCCCTGAGCTTCCCTTCAGTCGGCACCGGTGGCCTGCCTGGACTGATCCGAGCGCTTCCAGATCAGGTTGCATAAGGCTGAGGATCCTCTGTCGGATGAAATCCACCCAGAGGACACGAAAAAGTGGCAAAGAAATGAAAATGTAGCGATGCAAACAATAACAAGAAAAGAAAAAAAAATGGGAATCAGCACATGAGGCTTTCTGTCATGGGAAGAGAAGAAAACAACAGAAAGAGAAATAAAAAGGGTGATGGGTTGAGTTAAGTGCTGACTATGGCACTGAAGTTTGAGATCTGCTGATCTGTCCTGATCCTGACAAGCACAAGGTCCCTGTGGCTACGGGTCAGAGGTCAAGTCACAGGGAGAGTGGCTCGAGGAAGGTGGCACTGCAAACATTGTTAAAAAGAAATGAAAAAAACAACAACAAAAAACCCAGAAGAAGACAAGAATAGCGCCAAGCGGCTCTGGAGGAACCGAGCTGTGCTGCTGTACATCACAATAGTCTGGGGCCGGACTATAAAGTGCATACTAAATCCCGCCACAACCCAAACACCCACCCACCCATGCGCGAGCGTGGAGGTGTTTCTGTACAAACACACGTCTGTGAGTTCCTCTAGAGCACCGCTGACGTCGCCTCCTTCATTTTGCATGGCCATGGAGAAGACTTTAAAATATTATCTTACACTGAAAATTACACATATGGAACAAATTCTAATTACAACGTGAATAGAGCCCGTTGCGAAAAACGTATGCAAACGTGAGCGGAGCATTATTAAAACCCCACCCGAGCCCGTCCTCCACCTCAAAGTCAATCCGAGTGAATAAAAAACAAAAAAACAAAAAAAAAGGATAGGCTGAGGTTATCCGTGAACACGCTTTCCCGTCCCGATCAGCTCGTGGTGCCCTTTAATGATGATTTGTTGCCTTGGCCGCTCTGAAAGTAAGTAATTCATGATTTATTTGCTGCTCCGTGGTTGCCCCGGCGACCGAGACAAAGTGTCCTGATTGGCTTCTGGTGGAGTCCCAAGAGTCCTGCCCAATCAGAGGCAAGGCGCAGCTGGCTCTAAAGCGGTCGCCTGGACCAGCGCTGCCCCTCCGCCGGAGTCGTCCCGCCAGCCGGAGGAGTTACGAGTCCACGTCTTCTAGATCGCTCTTTGAATCACCGAGCATCATGGGAGACTCTGAGCCCTGCCGGACAGAAGAGGAGAAATGTAATGTGGTAACAGAACAACTAACTAATCTTCATAAAAGTTTTTTTTTTTTTTTGTAATTTTGTTTATTAAAGCAGCAACTTTATGGTATATTGAAATTTAACATGAGAGATCAGATAAACACTGAAGTAGAAATGAAAATAAAGATGGATTTCAAAATGTCTGGAGTCCATCAAGTTCAAAAGCAGTTTAATAATCACAAATGGATATGAATTCTTAGTGTAACATAATTTACATGATTCTTCAAAGAGTTGTTGAAAATGCTGATGGTTGTGAGCAAAGAGCGTGTCTTAGAGCAGTCTACGTTACTGCAATCCACAACGGGGCCTCTGACTGAAGGTGTATGACAATCCCATAAAGAGTGGTTTAAAGGTTGGTAGCAGTACTTAAAGTGGTGTGGCAGAAGCTCAGAGGTGCTTGTACAGCAGACTAAGTGTGTGTCGATGTATTACATTAAACCCTATTAAAACACACTGAACCCTTTACATCACAACCGCAACCTAAAAGGGGGTGTGAATATTCGTAAAGCATCTGTGAGCCAGGATGTGACACCAGGATTATAATTTCAGTCCAACCCACTCATTGTGTGCTCAATTCATACCAGAAGAAACTCTGAAAATCCTGTGTAGGCATGATGATAAGCACAGCGAGAGTCAAAAGGAAAGAATCGGCCTTTGAATCCACCGCTAATAACAACCGTAGGAGGTAACAAACTGCCTCCTTTAAGCAGAGAAGCCAGTGAGCTTAGCCATTTTGATCCCATTGTTTCCTTTTGTCTTCCCGGCTGTGTGAGCTGAATGTGAGCTGCTGTCACAGCGTGACTCATTTCGGAGCCCCACTGCTCCGATCAGCCAGCGGGGTTGTTGATGATGGCTACCTGTCGGAGGCTCCGCTCTGCATTTTCGTTCGCCGGGCTGCCGTCGGACCCGTTGCTGCTCCCGGACTGCTCTTTCTCGTTCAGCAACGCCGTGGCGTAGGCCAATGTGTCCTGCAGGTGTTAACACACACAAACGCAGACATGCGTTTGACAGGGAGCGGAGGAGAGAAACGAGGAGGTGTGACTGGGCAGCAGACGATTTAGAGCTTTTGTGTTGCACTCAGACGCGTGTGCGAGTACCTGTGCAGAGATGGTGCGCTGGAAGGTTTTATTGGTGGATGTCTCGTTGGAGACGTTACTCTGGGGAGTCCAGTAATGCTCAGTCATCTACAAACAAGACAAAAAAAAATAAAATATATATAAAAAATTCAACAGGATTTCAAACATGGTTAATTTCAACCGAAGGAGAAAGAATTTCCTCATGTTTGATCTAAACATGGCACAGTGTTCAAAGATGTGGCATGTCAAGGTTTTTTTAAAGTGTGTGGCAGACTGAGACAATAACTCTTGCTTAGAAACAACGAAAAGAAACGATATTACGCTCGATCTAAAACGCAAATACTAAATCGGCACCATTTAGAAAAACCTCAAACTAAAATATAACTCAACGCATCTAATCTATTGTCAAAGTTAATTTAAATTGATTGTATCCCGAGCAGTAATTTATTATCATAATTTTTTTCCTTAATATATATATATATATATATTGTTTTAAAGGAACCATTACAGGAGATTTTTCAATTAATGTTGAAACGTGCTGACCTGTGATTAAGGTTCCCAATAGAATGAAATAGAATCCCTATCAATCAAAATTAAGAAAATAAATAAATAAATGGGAGATTTGAGTGATGAGAGCCTCGAGAGTTGTCAAGCAAGCATATTGTATTGATTTTATAAACTTTTATAAACCTATATAGTTCATGAATGATTTGGATTTGGAAAATTCATCTGCTGGAATCAGACAATAGTTTCCTCTTATTTCCTGTTTAAAGTTGAATGAAACCAAAACATTCATTCAGAACAAAGAAAAACAAACAAACAATTATTGTATTAATTTTGAACAAGCCTGCCTTTTTTTGCAGCCACTGCACGGCCCAGCTCCAGTGACCGGACAAATCTTTGAAGTAATCTTTGGCTGGGGGACACCTGTATGAGAGAAAATCATGAAAGGAGACTCAGATACATTTACATATTTTTAAAAGGTGAGTTATAAAATAATCCAAAACAAGCAACCAAACATTCCTGTCATTCCTGCTATGATGGAGGACAGGTCGGTGCCCGGAGTCTGCTAGAACTGCTTGAAATTGCACAAATATAACAAAAAGTTGCGAATCCTACCAAATAAAACTAAAAGTAGATTTGGAGAAAAATAATATTTATTCAATGGAAGGATGTCGGAACAAAAAATTAAGAATGAGTTTCATAGAAATTGGTTTTCCCCCAAAAAGAAGGATCTGAATATGTTGGCAACTAAAATCTAAATTAATCTACTCAACAATTTTCTGTTAGCAGGATTAGTAAGGAATAAGAGTGATGTCTAATCAAAACCATAAAGGTTAAAACCTTTATGGTTTTGATTCATTCCTATGGTTTTGGCTGAAAAATAAAATCCTTACACTAACTCCTGAAATTTTTTGTACCAAAAGAACAGTAAATAAATGGAATTGAGATGATTAGTAAAACTATTATGTTCAGTGTAAACCTCACTTCTGAGCCAATGTGACCAGGAACTTCACACACTGGTAGCAGCGCCTGCTGTCCACATTGTTGCTCTGATGCATCAAAGCTGTGAAAGAAACAACAATTTTGTAACCAGCAATGAAGCTTTTAATCATGACGTTAAACCCGTCACCAGATCATAACAGTCTCTCCCCAAATAAACACCTACCTAACAAGCCTTTGTCTGACTCGAAGGCATACTTGAGTCTCTGGGGCTGCAGAGGGTCCTCGACGACCTAAAATGAAGGATTCACTGGAGATTAAAGCAGATGGAAACAAACAAAGAGTTCAAACGGAGACGAAAATGATGGAGTGACGCTCACAAGTATCTCCTGCAGCATCTGGAAAACGTTTTTCAGCTCGTGAGGTGGAGCCGTCTCAAGCTGACTCTGTAAGAGGAATGGATTTTAAATCAATATTTACTCAAGTGGCGACGGAGGTTTTTGTTTGGAGTGGAAGCTTGCGTACCTTGAGTAACTGCAGGACTCCCAGTGAAAATCCCTCATTGCAGTAGGAGCAGTACGTGACCATTTCTATCAGGACCGACAAAGGTCCTGACAGCTCACGCATCGCAAACATCACCTTGGAGAACATTCACAATTAAACAGCCGTGGATTAGTGACAGAACTGAATTTTCTAGTTTTCTTTGTTTTGTTCCAACATTAATATGGATTTGTGGTTTTACTTCTAGAAGGTAAGGTTGTCCCTCTGGAGTGAAGAGAGACGCAAGAATGTCGGGATGCAGCGAGAGCAGAGGGCCGGAGGAATGGAAGCTAGTGGCGGGCAACTTGGATCCTCCTGGAGCTACGAACGGCAAATCGAGTTAAACTAACTATCCGACGCGAGACAAGCGAGAAATCTACAGATTTGAACGCAGCCGTGGCTCACCGAGGGTGTGCTGGGGGCTCAGGTCAGAGTGCAGCGTCATGAGCGCCAGAGTGCTGTGGAGGTGGAGGAACTCCCGAGCCTGAGCTGGACTCCACCGTCGGTTCTGGAAGAAATCCAGGAGTCAACTAAGGACACTAGAAAGGCTTTTTAAATTGACAAACTATGGAAAATAAACAAATCCATAGAGCAGATTACATTATTTAAACTGAAATTCCCAACATTGTCGAGACCAGTACACCGTTAAGAGCATAATAGCTATAATGTAGTTTCAAGTTGGAATTTTAACTAAATATATACAGCTTTACATATGTAGGGGACAATGGAAATGAAGACCTGGTTTTAGACCACAATGATTTATTAATGATGGTGTGGGGCCTCCTTTTGCGGCCAATACAGCATCAATTCATCATGGGAATGACATATAAAAGTCCTGCACAGTGGTCAGAGGCATTTTAGGCCATTGTTCTTGCAGGATAGAGGCCAAGTCACGACGTGATGCTGGTGGAGGAAAACGTTTCCTGACTCGCTCCTCCTAAACACCCTCAATACTATTTAGATCTGGTGACTTTGCAGGTCATGGGAGATGTTAAACTTCACTTTCATGTTCAGCAAACCAATCTTTCAAAAGTCTTGCTGTGTGTATTGGTGCATTGTCATGCTGATACATCCAAACCATCACTGATCCACCCCCAAGCTTCACTCTGGGCATGCAACAGTCTGGGTGGTACGCTTCTTTGGGGCTTCTCCACACCGTAACTGTCCCGGATGTTGGGAAAACAGTAAAGGTGGATTCATCAGAGAACAATACATGTTTCACATTTTCCACAGTCCAAGATTTGCACTCCTTGCAGCATTGAAACAGTCGTTTGGCACGACTGACCAAAGGTTTGGCTATAGTAGCCCGGCCATGTATATTGACCCTTTGGAGCTCCGGACATACAGTTTCGTTGTAAACACTTAATTCTGCTGTGATTTGGGCAGCCGTGATTTTATGTTTTTTGGATACAATCCGGATTAGCACCCGAAAATTCTTTTCAGACAGCTTCTTCTTGCGTCCAGTTAATCCTGTTGGATGTGGTTCATCCTACTTGGTCGTATGCTGACATTACAGTGGATACTGTGGTTCGTGATACACCATGTCTTGGTCAAATACACGCCCCCAAGGCATGCACAAAACATTTGTCCTCTTTTGAACTGTGGTATATCACCCATAATGTTGTGTTCATTGCAATACTTTGAGCAAAACTGTGCTATTACCCTGCTAATTGGACCTTCACACTCTGTTCTTACTGGTGCAATTAATGAAGACTGGCCAGCAAGCTGGTCCAATTCACCCATAAAACCTCCCACATCAACATGACACGTGTTTCAGTTTCTTTTCCCAATCACTGTTTATAACTTATGTTTACTGACATGTTTTATAGTCACTAATCAGATCCTAGCATAATTGGGAATAGATATTTGAACACTCTTCTAAATCAGAATTAGGCTGATTTCCTTGCAAAAAATTCGCATTGTCAGGTTGAGGTTCGCCCCACTCCAGAAGTTTAATCCTGGCCTGTTTTATCAAGAATTGTTTCGGATGATTTTCCTGTTAGAAACTGGTACCTGGTTGTTTTGCCTGTTGGGTCCCAAAAGGAAGATGACCATCCGACGGTAGGCTGAGTGCTTCAACAAGAGCTGACAAGCGCCGCAACCCTGAGGAAATACATTCAAGTAACTTAGTTTTGTCATTTTTTCATAATACTTATAGTTTAAGAGTTCCAACTGAAATGAAAATTACCCTCTGAGTAAAGTTACTGAAGAGGTTGAAGTACTGGGAACAGTTTTTCACATTTTCGGGGACATCTTTGTCCAGCAATGACAGCAAAGCATCGGTCAAACTGTCCAGTCCCGGATCTGCGAAGTGCAGCGCGCTCTCCAAGGTTTTCTCCAGGACGGACGCCACCACTGTCCTCACCTCCCGAATGCTGCACTCCAACAGACAAACCCTGCAGCAGAGAAGTCGACAGTCCGCATCAAATTTTCCGAAGGACCCACAATGGAAATCCCTTTCAACAGACTTATTTTCAGTTTTATTGCTTTTGGCCTTGGAAGACACATTCCAGAGTTCGTCACGGCTTGTGAGAAGGTGTTTCTGGTGCCGAAACATCCGATGCTCAACAACCAATGCCATGTGTGAATTAAACAAATCACCCCATGATTACAAGGCAGAAAAATCTCAGCCAAAAAAGCTATCCTCCGGCTCGGGATGTTTACATTCCAGGCCTGCTGTTTAGGCCAATCAGCATCAAATAAGCTAGGAACACCCACACATGTAAATGTTTTTAATACTCTAACGCTCTGGGACGATCCAGATGCAGCCATCAAACCGTATTACAAGGCAAGGAAGATATAACCAAGTGTACAGATATTATTATGCATGTCAATGTGTGTTTTTCAAATCTGCAAGTGGGAGTTTTCTAACTGAGATGGGACAACGGGATCTAAACAGTGTAATACCACAAAGCATTGAGAGAGCTAGTGGTGACCTGATGATTTCTCGTCCCTCTGGTCCAACCAGGAACTGCACCATCCACTGACAAGCTTCGCTGCTCTTCGACAGCAGCACCTCCACCGCCGCCATCCATTCCTCCGTGTCCACCCTGCAGGGGATGTGCACGCAACGTAAAACACCTAGCTGCTTAAACCTCGTAAAAAGCATTTTTGATGTAGCACAATCCTAAGCTACAAAAACAATGTATAAGCATCTTCTTTGTACAATCTGTGTCCTCTGCTCTAAACCTGTCTGAGCTATTTCATCATACACAAAAATGATTGATTACCTTAGCTTCTTTTTGGTGTGCAGGAATGTGTGGAAGAGAAAGTGAACAGCCAGCTGGAGACTTTCTTTAGCCATAGGCTGGTAGTCCTGGTGCTTCAGCTTTGTCTGTGAAGTGGTTTTAGTTATTGGACAGTTTCTGTGTTATCATCGTTTTATCGCTGCACGCGTTTTCCTCGTCAGACACTTACCGCGTTGACCGAAGCCAGGGAGAGAACGAAGCTGAAGTAGTCGCTGTTGTAGACGTCCCTGTTCCTCATGAACCTTAGATTTTCGTCTCGAACCATCTGCAAAAAAACGCAGGAACAGAATGTTAGCATCAATGCTTTTTTATGGCTAACGCAGCGGGCTCCGAGCCTCTTTACCTGAAAGATGCTGGCAGGCATCTTCTCCACAAAGAGGCCCTTCTTTTCGCCCTTGCGAACCAGGCGTGTCAGAAGCGTGAGGCGGTCATTGTTGGCTCTTGGGGGTCGGGGAGAGGACTGCGGGGAGACATCAGGGGAGGATGGGGCCGACCTGACAAAATGCAGCAACAACAAAGCTTTTTGAATCCAATCTTTAATCGGAGGTTCTTACAAAATATTGTTCCATTGTTTTGCCTCCAGCTTCACCACCGAGCAGCCAATGATGGCTAACTGAAAGTCAACTCACAGTGACAGATCCTCGGCCTCCTGCCTCATGATGCTGACTCTGCTTTTCTTGGGTAGGGCGGGGGAGTTCTGGTCGCTGATCTTTTGGTAAAACAACATGTAGGCATTCCAGTACCTCCTTCGCACATCAGGGTATGGGTTGGCTGAACATACAGACAGACAAATCAGGTTTGCTCACTTGTTAATAGCATGAGAAATTCTACTTGAAAAAAAACAAAAAAAACCTAGATTAATAAAAGCTTCAGGAGAAACCTACATTGGTCATAAACCTTGGGACGATACTCTCCACCAAAGCACTCGTACTCCAGAGTCTCATCATTCATGTCAAACTCCTCCACGACGTTGTCGTTGAATTTGTACCAGCGCCCGCGAGCATTTCCGCTACAAGCAACATAGGTTAAAAAAGACACGTCAAAATGAAATGCAAATACCAGTAAACAGAGTTATGCATCAGAGACAAACTTAAGCACTTATTCCAAAAAACAAAAACAAAATGACGCTCTTATAGCATTCCTACATTAATAATAACTAACATTAGTTTAAAAAACTTCCAAAAAACAAAACGAAACCAAATTCGCCTCAATAATTGGATAAACAAATGAAATAAAACAAAAAAGAAATTATGTGTGAACGCCATCTCTGTATGAGAGTTTACATGGGTTTTAGTACAAGCAAAACATGTTGAAAATTGGGCAATAGGTAGGCAATATGGATTCACTTTGTCTTTTTGTACTATTTATGATATAAAATAAGCTTATTTAGGACACCAGGTACATAAAGAAGAATGGTTTCTCCCACTAAAGTGCACACAGTAACTGCTTTTATAATCATATTATGAAGATATCATACAGGATACAATAAATGGCCACCCCCCCATACATGTACATTCACCCTTCCAATAATACATTTAGCCAGCTGGATAAACTTTCATTGCTAAGTCTACATAGTGGCAAGATGCTGAAGCCCTGAAAAATCCATGGCCACAAAAAAAAAAAAATAAGTAAAAAACATGGGTTTAAACAATGTTTTACTGATATCTTGTAGCTTTACTGCACAACATATATTCATCAGGAAACTTATTTAATATGGGAAAAGTCCTTACCAGATATAAAATACAACAAAAATCTTCTTTAATAAGGTTCTTATGCAATCCTTGACCATCTGTGGTCTCATTATAATCCACTGCCCTAAACAGCATTCCTATCTTTCAGAGCCGAAAATCTGGAAAGGTTTACAACCTAAAGCTGCCCACATGAACGCTGTCAGGAAAGCTACAGAACCAGAGTGTTACCGTCGGTCTTTGATGAAGGAGTAGTAGTGCCCCGCATGCGCTTGACCACTGTGGACTACAACACCCACAAGTTCATAGTTCTCTGAAATTGTAACTTTCTTCCGAGGGGATCCTCCTGAGGCGCCATCGCCTCTTCCTTCGCCTCCCTCCCCACTGCAGTCCTGCCGGGCCATTCCAGACACGGTGTAGGGCTCCATGTTCAACACCCAGGGGAACTGGAGGTCACAAACAATGGGGGTCACAAAGTTACCTTCTGAACCGGAAGATTTCCACTGTTAAAACCGAAGGATTTCTATTGTAAGATGTGTTTTTGGGGTGGAAAAATGTCTTCTTACCCTGATCTGCTCGTCGTACTTTATGGATCGCCCGCTTTCCCAGTCAAAGCCGAATCGCATGAGGTGGATACAGAGAACGCTGGGTAGAGATTTAATACAGGTCCTCTTCACTGTGGTTCTCTGTGCAGACAGGAAACACACACCTTAAAGGATGAACAATGTTACAAAAATATTGTAGTCAATGTATTTAGGGTAAAACACTAACCTTCTCCTTGCACTTTTCACAGTAGTAAGCATTGCTGCCTTCAAGCACCTCTCCTCTGACAAACTGGTCTAATGAAATCTCCAAACTCTGGCAAGAAGTCACTCCCAGGTTCAAGGCCATGAATGTTTCCTCGCGCTCGTATCTGTGGACGAAAACATGCAGGCTCTTTAACTTATCCATCACTGACGAAGAGGATGCAGGGAAGAAAGTATCAGCGCCTTAACCTGTGTGGACAGTCTTTACAAATCTTCTGGTCGGAATAAATTCCCTGAAATGTGTTTTTGAAGATTTGCTCCCGACCCATTTTCTGGATGAAAGACATTTGGGGAGACCATTTAGGTTGTTCAAAAATATGAAAAAATATTTCCCAAGTTTCCCAATGTTGTGTAATCAGCACCTTGAGATGTTCATCGAGCTGGTCCACCAGGCTGGTGAAAAACTCGTAAGCATCCTGCTGCTCTCTGACGTACAGCTCCTTGTTCCACATTTTGAAGATCTGCAGATGATTTGGATATTAGTAAGTATTACCTAAAAGCAGAATCTCCTAAACTTAAGCTTTTGCTTCAGTGTTTTACCTTCCAGAAGTTCTCTGGCACATAGTACTGCAGCTTGCTCTCCATCAGGTGGCCAAAGAGAGACTGGACCTGATAAAAAACGCTTTCCTCAGGCTGGTCTGTGTCGTCCTCGATGGAAAGGAAGGCCTTAAATATATCATAAAAGCGAGTCTCTAATTAGATTTGGTTCCGCACACAAGACTGATGTGTAAACAGCTGGGATACGGGGTCAGCCTACCTCAGGCAGGCCAGGCTGCATGTACAGCTGCTGAAACACAGCGTTCATGTAACACGTTGCACCGCCATTTTTCAGCCCGACAAAACCTGACACAGACCGGCTTTCCACAGGCGGTAAATACTAGCGGGAGAGACAAATTAGAAAACGAATTTACACAAACGCAAGAAAAACCAACAACAAACAAACAAAGTTTAAACAGTTTTCACGCCTTCGTCTTACATCAAACTCCTTGCAGAGCGAGGGATCAGACTGGTGGTGCATGGACAGGAGCTCCTTGGTGATGAGGCGCAGGTTTGAGAGCGAGCTGTCCGCCAGCATCACCAGGACCTCGTAGGCCGCTAACCTGCTGCTGGCCGTGCTGCACCTGATCACACAAACACTTTCTCACTGTCACTGCTAATGTAAATCAAAGCCTACAGGAATTTAGGGCTGCCTTTACTAGGTATATTAACTGTTAATGTCGTAAAAAATATCTTTGAAGAATTAATATTCTTATACACAGGTTACATGGATTACCTAAAAATCAACAAAAATTATAGCCGCACATTCAGAGTCACTGGCTGCAGTCTGCAGCAATAACGAAGAGATACCACCTAGAAGCCCCCCCCCCCCACACACACACAAAAGGGGACAAACTGCAGTTAAGAAGCAAGCTAAAGAAATTAGATATTACATTAGATCATTTTTTCACTTTTAAAGCTTACACATATCCGTTTTCAACCCCAATCAAGAGTGTAATAGACATAAAAAATACTTTTTTAAGCTTTTTATGCCATTTTTGTTACAATATTATTTGTATTTTATAAACAAAAAAACAAATAAAATGTGATAGGTTATTATTCTAAAGTCCAACATGACCTCTGCTGCTGACTAGTGGTTAAATATGTAAGTTAATCGAAAGGTAAAACAAAAAGCCAAAAAATGTCAACCCAGAGGATCAGATCAAAAACCTATTTAAGGAAATTACCTCTGTAATGGCTCAACTTAAGTTTAAATTTTGGGTTGCACAACTATTTTGTAAAAGAAAATCACGCTATATTAGTTAAAGGATATTAACAAAAAAATACATACAATTGTTTTAGGAAAGAAGGGGGAATATAAATAATATTCATACTTGGGGTGGAAGTCATGGCTTGGTGCAGGAGAAGGTGTAGGGTTGGAGCTGTTAATGATGATACGGGACGCTCGAAACAGGAAGTCATCAAGCAGCTGCTGGATCAGAGATGGACCTGGGGGAGGAGGTTTAATGACATGTGATGATGTTTTTAAAAGACACTGTAGACACGCGCTCCTGAGGTACATGCGAGCACCAACCGAGTTGTTCTTTTTCATTTCCGCAGAGAGAGAGCAAGGTCTTGATGAGCCTGAGGTGTCCTGCCAGCAGGATGTTGTCTGCCTCGCTGGTCTCCATCTCGGAGCTCCAGCTGGGCTCGAAGTTGTCGAGCCAAGAAATCTCATCCTCCAGCATGTTGGCTGCACTCACTTTTAACACCTCCATCTCTGATGCTGAGGCAGATCAGGATCAGGAGAGAAAACAATACTTTATAAGCAGGAAGGGAAACTATAAATACCTTTTTTTAAACATCTCTAATCTGATTGAAGGCACTTACTTGTTAGGTCATCCAGAAGCTGGCATCTTAGGTCAAAATACTCAGTGCACTGGGAGAGTAACCTGATGAAAGGATGTAACATCTGTAAGTACTTTCGATGTTCATTTCTGAGTGCTTTTTGCTTCGGTACCTCTGATTGACGCCTCTCATGACAGAGGTGGGACTCCATAATGGCAGTTGAGCTGTGAGGACGACCGAAATCAGGAACAGGTTGGGTTTTTGCATTTCAGGGAAGGCTGAAGTGTCCGACTGACTCAGAGTGTACAGTTGATCACACGCCACACGGCGGATCTAAATAAGGCAGAAACAGAACCTTAATCTCTTGAGACCGCTCGGACACATTTTTGTCTATGAAGTTAGATTCAAAGCTTGGTGTACCTCTGCACTGGGAGAGCCTAACAGAACATCAATGATGAAATCACTGACGGAGGGAAGGGTGTAGAAAGAAGCTGCGGGACAAAAAAACACAGCGTGTCAAGTCTCCGGGACTTAAGCTGTCAAAGCCAGCGGAAAGAAATGCACTGAAAACGTCTTACCCATCTGCTGGCAGCGTAACTGCAGACAGGTGACCAGCAGCGACAAAGCTTCGCGCGCAATGATGGCGTCCTTGATGGAGACGCTCTGCTGTCGGACACATATCCCCGCATGCAGCGCTGTCGGGGTGGTCTCACCTTCGCTGCTGGAGCTGCAATTACTCCCTAGAAGGTTTCACACAGGATTGTGATCAAACATCCTAAGACAATAAAACAGATTCTTGTAACAGATCGTAAAAACTAGTTTTTCTACCTGTACTGCTGACTCGGGTACGGACTCCCTGTGGTAGGAGGGAGCTGTGGGATTCTCTGATTGGCTGCTGACTACCAACCAGATCCAATCGTCCTGCAGCAGCAGCCCAGGTCAGACGCATGAAACACGCTACGGTCGAGGTAAAGTCCCCGACTTCCATTGTCTGGGTAAGGAACAAGAAAATTGCACTTAAGAAATAACCCCCACTGTGTGTGATAAAGTATAATTTCTTCTTCCTAATGGAGAGGTTTTAGTTCCCTACCTGAATGGCAACACGGGCAGCAGGAATGATCTCCTCCACTCGTATGGACGAGCGCTCAGACAGAGACATCTGCCTGTAGGAGGACTTCTCCGGGGTCCCGCACAGAGACAGCTGTCGTCCCGTCCGCCCCGCGTTACGGAACGGACGGGACGAAAGTGCGTCGCCGTCCCTGATGACGTCGTCATCAAGCGCTGTAGGCATGCTCTGTCCCACCAGGAGGAACCTGCAAAATCAGACGGATGCTTTATCCGCAGCACTATAAGCACTACTTTTTTTTAAAGAATTAAGTCCACGATGAACTAAATATGTTTCTCTGTCATTTTTAAGCCCAGGCAGAAAGAGTTTGACATTTTTTGCCCAAAGTAAAAAAAAAAAAAAGTCTAGCAACTGTCTGATGGGACAAATATTTTTTGACTGGTTCTTTGCACCTGGCCAACTGAAGACAGATGGAGTAGACTCCTTGTCTGGTCTCGTAGTCGACTTCAGATGGGATGGAATCTCTCTGCATGACATTTACCACCAGACTGCAGAGAAATCACGAAAAAAAATACAGCCGTCAGGACCAAAAACGGCAAAACACAGTGATGTGTTCTCAACAGCAGGCTTCACATGGCATGATTGTCCTGGTATGTAATGTTGTCTGACAATCATGGAAGTACTATTTGCATTTCCCTTTGTTTTGTTTTTTTACCTTAGGCCTCCTGCTTTAAGGAAGTTTTCACAGAAGGACTTGCTGCTGGTTTTGGCCATCTCATCATCGGATGTCGGCATCAGCTTTGAACTCAACACCTGAACAGCAGTTAGGAACAAAACTTTGATGCAATCCAAGGTTTGTGGACGGGTTTTGACATACTTGCTTAAGGACTCGAACGCTGCATACCTCAAGATTGTAAAGCACCCTAAAAGTAGACATGCCAGGGGCAGAAGACCGAAAAAGCGTCTCCAAGATGGATGCAGCACTGGGCTGATGCTGCTGTTTGGGAGTTACGGATGGAGAACGAGAGCCTGAGCCCTGGCCAAGGGTGAAAAGGGTTTTCTGCAACAGAAAAAGGTCAAAAAACAGAAAAATTAGAAAAAAAGTAAATTGGAGCAAATCATCTAAAGGCAAAGAAATAAAATATGTCTAAAATAGTAGATATCTTCATAAGTTTCACGAGATCTGAGAAGATGCTTTCAGCTACCTGGTGGCTCCACACGCTGGATTCTTTGGGAACAAAGTTGTCGAGTGCATCCTGCACTTCTGGGTCTGTTGGAATTAGCAGCAGCAGCTTCCTCACACGAAGGATAATCCTACAGATCAAAAAAAAAAAAAAAAAAAAAGTACACCAACAACGCATAAAAAAACACATCTGAATTTAACCAGGACACAGACTCATTCAACAGACAATGACTAAATCCTTTTTTAATAGAACGAAAGAGAGGGGAGCGGGTCGGTCATGCGAAACTGATCATGTATAACTGAAGAAGAAAAGCAATGTATGGAGGCTGACGCTCACAATGTTGCACCTTAAATTATTTTTTTGCAAAGTAGATTCCTATTGTAGGAATTATATAATTATTCTTATTACATTTTTGTTACTTTAATGATCATAATCTCACCTAGGCTCATCAAGGTTAGCCAGCTGGTAAAGCATCTCAAACACATTGCACACCAAAGCCATCACCACCCCAGGTAGGGACTTCTCCTGATCATAGAAGAAGACGGTGCATCAGAGGTGATTTTTGTCTGAGTGTGTGTTTGTCACGACAACACATCCATGTTTTTACGCATTACCTGCTCCAAGGCGTAGGCTGAGTTGAAGATGGCAGAGCTGGAACTGCTGGAGGCCGAGGCGGAGGACTCCGAACTTCCTGAAGGGGTTCCGGTGCCAGAGCTTTTCACAGTCAGGCTCTGCTCGTCACTAAAGCCCAGCTGGGACAGGAGCTTCTGGTCTCTGTTCATGGTCAGCTAGCAGATACAGAGCAGAAGGTCAATACGGCCGTGCGGCATCTTAATGACAAACCAACACAATAAGCAGCACCTACCACGCTATCATTGGCAAAAATCTGCACATTATCCACAGGACAACTCAAGTGTTCGGAGATCTTCCATCGGATGCTTCCTATCGTCTCATTGCTATGGGTCTGCGGGGAAACGGGGAACGTGTTCAGTGAGGAGACGCGCGTTTCTCTGCAGAGGTTCAGCGGTTTAGCCAGAATACCTCGAGAGTGAATGTGTCTTTGGTTGACTCGTAGGTGATGTGAAGAGTGACGGGGTGTCCGTTGAAAGAGGCCCCGTGAGGTAGAATAGTGCGAGGAAACGAGTACATATCCTGCAGGGAGGCAGAAAATATTAAACAGATCTGACAGTGGTCAATGAAAGACTAGATGGCCGACCAAGCTGAACATCTGCAAAGCCCTGTCACCGTCCAGTTTCAACGTGTATTTCTATTGTTTTTTTGTTCCTGTTAAGTTTAAGTATCAAATACCTCTATAGTGATGACGTAGCGTTCAGCCAATAACAGCAGTCTTTCAATTATCACCAGCTTTGTGGATCTAGAAATTCACAAACACATAAAACAATTTCTCAGTAACATTTAAAGATATACCTTATGTTAACAGGCAGTTTTTTTATTTTATCATTACATTTATATGAAACTATGTATGAAACGAGTGATGTTGTAATAGTGAAATTACTATCTTCTTACCCAAACCCCCCTCTGTACCTGGAAGGTGATTGTACAGATGTGGCTACCGTTGGCATGGCAGTGGCCGTCAGCATCTTTGTTGCCTTGGTAACAGCATGGGTTAAAGTGGGCCCACCTAGGGCCGAACTTGCGGCCTTGGAGGAAAGGAGAATAGAAATGTTCTTTAGGGGGTTGATTAGCAATGAAATAAAAGGGTAAAAATAAAGCCTGACACGATTTAAAATGCTTACCTCTAGCCGCTTGTAACAATCAGCGATGAACTTCTTGTGCAAAGAGACAGAATCCTGGAAGGTGGAAAAGTTGACAAGAGATGGGAAGTTAAAATGAATTTTTTTAGGATTTTCTAAATCTTTTAAGCCTAAACTCTGAAGACAGCCTGCGTCCGACTCATGATGCTCCAATACGACATTTTTCCTGACACACACGATCCGACTAGAGGGTCCAACTTACGTCACCAAATAGTCATGCGAGAGTATGTCAGTACTTCTGAGCTCTAATGGATTTGTGTTTATTTTCTTTATCTGAAATAAATTGTCGGATGGACAGCAGGTTCGAACTACCCGCCTGTTTGATAAACGTTGCTACAAAAGTAGTGTATTATCGATCATATATGTTACAAGTTCACTGATTTATTAAATTCCCATCAAATGTCTCTGTAGTTTTACTAAAATAGAGCTCAGGTCTATCCTGATTGGATGGGTGGATAAGCAGTCAAGAGTGAGTTTCATGCGTTGCGACGCCCCATTCACTTCATGATGTTATAAGTGCTGTGTACATCATCCCTCGCAATACTGTATGTTCACACACAGATACTTACCTTCTTCATTTTAGGATTGAGGTTAGTGTAGCTATAGGTGATTATCAGTTGGATTGCTTCATTTGCTATCTCTTCGTCTGGTGTTTCCATGGCGATACGCCAAATAAAATCCATCCCTGCCAGGTCGAGGCGCTCCACACACTGTCCGGAGGTAAAAAACAATACAATAAATGTTAATTCATATAATATATATACTTCAACTAACAGGATAGAAGAGAAGAAAAACCAAAGCAGGGACCGACCAGCTGGGTACCCTGGCGTTTCAGACGATGGTCACACAGATTGACGTTTTCGAAGAAGGTCTTAAACAGGCCGAACCCTAAGAAGACACGCGAACAGATCAACTCCTGTCAGTGAGTATCTCAGAACCACGTCTGAGCTGTAGGGGTCAGTGTCGAGTCGCTCACCGTTCATGGTAATCTCATAGGGCTCCAGTTTCAAAATCTTCTCCTTGAAGAGCTGCTGCTGAACATCACTCTCGAGGTCATGCTGTCCTTTGGTGAACCACTCAAAACACATCTGGACATACAAGAACATTATTTACATTAAGTTAAGAGATATTTGTACACAGAGTTAAAATAACAATTGAATGATATATAGATGGATTGGTTTGATCTTGATTTCATTATAGTGGTTCTGTGTCATAAAATCTATATAATGCAGTTTCTCTTTTGCGTTAGTGTCTGTCTTGTGAAGGACATCCGAATGAGTAAATGAATAATCTTTTACAGTGTTCCTTCAGCATCATAAACAGCTTAGCCAGCTGACAGGTTTTCCCTTCATCGTACCTCGCGGTCAAGTTCACAAACATCCGGACCCGAGACCAGGCACTCCCAGAGCTCCTTGGCTCTGTTCCAGACCAGATAGAGACTGGCTTCCTGAAGGAAGAACGCCAGGAACCGCAGGTGGCTGTCCAGATACTGGACACATGTAGGGCAAAGCAGCGGTCAAAACTGGATCACTCATAACCTGGTCCAGAGAAACAATAAAAAAAAAAAAAACATACTAACCTCCTGGTAGGTGTATCTGCCGTCCACCAGAGTTGAAGCGGAGAGGCCATTATTCCCCGAAGCGGTCATGGCGAGTCGGTGGCAACACACGAGAGATCCTGTGATCAGTTTGACGATCTCAAAGTTCTTCTTCAGGTCCTGGATGATGCTCTGCTGTCAGACAGAGAGGGGTCACAATAGCACCCTCCCCCCACACAGTGAGCAAAACTGCTCACAAGGGTGCCTCGTGCGAGATTACGGTACCTTGTCTTGTTTCTGGTACGTCTGTTTGATGAAAGAGCGGGTGATTTCGTGCAGCTGTCGAAGAGCGGGAACGACCCAGACCGTCTGAGGACTGCTCTGTTGGGAGGCCTGTCAAAATACATGCAAACAACAGATCCTATGTAGAAAATCCCAATGACATATGCAGTACAGGCGGAAAGTAATTCTCAGGGCTTCAAGTCAGATTTTCCACCTTTCGAGTTTGTAAGTTGAGAATAAAAGAAGAAATCAGAGCCAGGGATACAAACCCCTTAGATTTATATGTGCTTTTAAAAAAAACTTGAGGCCAACATGCTTCTGATGGATAACTTCCGAATGAGCGTACGGTTCCCTCCTCACTTGCTGTCGCCCCTGGTAAACATGTGTAGATTCAGCTTTTACAGCAGCAGCATTATCTCACTCTGAACGAATTTTGTGAACTCTAATCTTTAATCTAAACACCAATGTTGAATGAAAAAAACCCAAAAAACTAAGAGGAAATAAAAGTTTTAATAAATAATAATTGCCTCACTTTGTGACAACCTGAACTATTTTATTAAGCAACTTTAGACTTTTTAAGAAGTGATAAGCCCGCAACAAACAGACACAATTTTGTCCTAACAAGTATTCACAATAGGAAAGACTGTATCTGGTTAACTTCGTCATAAGATGATTAAAAGCAGGGATGCAAGATATTTTGGATATAACTTTTTAATGCCAATAGATCCCCATATCAGCCTGATAATTAAACCTGAGCTAATATTAAATGTAGCTTTGCAGAAGGTCTCAACCAACATGTACTTTCATCTTGAAGCCGTTTGTGTTTCTGGAGGGGAGCAGGTTGTTCATGTGGTATTTGTTGATCATGTGGCAGTGATTGTGATGCTATGAATGCCATGATTTTTGTTTTTTTAGTGAATGTTGGTTATTAGCAACAACAGCAATTTTAATATCGGATATCAGTACACACCCATATTTTTATATCAGTGCGTTCCTACTTAAAATATAAGAACTAGACACCAAAACTCGACTTTTAAAGAAATAATTTGACACCACCTCAGACAACAGGGGGGATGCAACAATCTACAATAAAAACTTTACCTGTCCAGTATTTAACAACCCTACACTTTTCTAGATATTTCAGTGAGACAATGTACTGCAACAAAACCTGATCTCCTTTTAATATTCTTCTAATTTAACATGTTTACCAGGGGTTTGGATCATTCAGGAAGGTGAAGTTTATCTTCCATAGTTCACAAAAAGCAGACTCGTTGACAAACTGATTAAATCACAGATACAGAACCCGATCAACCCCGGTGTAAAATGATTAGTAAGTGCAAAAGCCAATCAGTTAAGTGAGCAAAAGATTAGCATACACCTGGGTAAATTATCTTAGGTTGCAATCACACAATTAGTCTGTGACCAGAAGACCCCCTTTGTGGATGCACCCTTCTCAGTGATTGGACGGTAGAGAGGAAGCAGCGAGATCAGACACACGTGGGTCAGTGGGAATACAAATCAAACGTGATCAATCTCTTACTTTAGCCAATGAGTTAGCTTTCTTCTTGTGCCAAGTGCCAATATGAAATGAGCTTTGAGTGTTGCTGCCTTTACCGTCCTCCTGAGTGTGATTCTAGAGACATACATTTTATTTGCAGGTGGACTTTTAACACACAAACAAAGCGAGCTCTGTTGAGCCAGCACGTGCAGATACAGTGAGATGAGGACCGTCTGCTGAAGCACGTTGGGATCGACGAAACATGCGTGTGTATCAAAGCGCATGGCTCACACAAAAACGGGTGGGGGGGGGTTGGTTACTACACCTAGGATGAGTGCTGTGTGCTGTGCATTAGTATTTAGCCTCCTCTACTTTTAAATTCATCATTAAAATCCCGTGCAACAAATTATATTTAGAAGTCCCATAATTGATCTTCCCTCATGAACTTTATTCCCATAACAAATGCAGCCTTTCAACAAAACCTCAAAGTAATGTTTTTAATAAAGCAAGATCCCCAGCATTGGTAAGGGGACGCTATGCCGATGCTGTTCTTCACTCTACTTGCAATGAAAGAAGGTCCCAATTAGAGGGACGTAAATCGGATCTTACACTTTTTATTAATAAAACTGTAGAAAAACCATCAATTTTTTAATACCACTTATGTTTGCAGATTTATCCATTGCTCTATCATTAAAAAACCCAAACGTAAACTGAATTGGGTGATTCTATTGCGACAGTGCAGTACGTTCTTGCAGGGTCTGGCATCGTCAGACCCCGGAGGAACAATAAAGTTCATAGAATTTCAAGTGAGTCTTAACAAAATAAAAAAACAATCAAAATAGATGAGTGACACTTTAAATAGACAAAGTCTCGGGATATAATCCAGTTAAAGTTTAATAATGCGGAATCAGCACTGACACATTGACTTCTGAAAAACACTGTCACAACAGGCGGCCTAGATGCGTTACCTTTAACCGGTGGGTTGAAGCCTTCAGGTTTGACAGGTAGTGTCTGTATAACTGCGTCACAGAAAGCTGAATGCAACACAGGCAAACTTGTGTCTCACCTTCTTGATGTCTTCAATGCATTTAATGATGTAACTGCGTTTCACGGCCTCCTTGACAGAGTAGGCATCGCTGAGGATCCCCAGGTGCTCCTCCAGAGCCTGCTGTACTAGACTGGTCGGCAGGGTGGGGAGGTGAGCCAGCTCCCACAGCACCTCCAGCACCTGAACAAAAACAACATGCTTAGGACTTTAGCAAACGGGTTGCCATTGTAACGCTTACCTAGAGTGAATTCTCTGTTCCCAACCCTACCTTTCCTCCCGTGGTTTCAGACCGAGCTTCTCTCCCTATTCTCCCAATCAGACTAAGCAGCTTTTGCCTGACGCGGTCGCTCTCCAACTCCCAGCTCTGAATAACATTTGAAGGGATCAGTAGAAACACACACACACATCTAACAGACACTTTTGAGTCTAAAAAGTGGAACCAGCACTCACCTTCTGTATGAGGACGAAGAGGTGCGTGAGCTGGTCGAAGCTGAACTTAACAGCAGCAGCAGCGATTATTGTGTGAATGTTCTCTATCACCGTTGATGACTGACCCGCCTTCAAATATAAAACAGAAAGAAATGGGTAAAATCACTTATTTACTGTGCCTTCAAAAACTTGGAAATCAATTTTTAAGGTGGCATCAGTTTTTGTTTTTAAAAGCCTGACGTTGGTACCACTAACTATATATGTAAAATTAAATTCTCTCCGTGTTAAGCTTTTTAAGAGCAAAGAGAAATGAAGTCCAAATAATCAGCTCTCCATCACTATGTTTGCTATTAGCTGGGTGCTGTTGTTTTTGTTGCCTGTATTTTGGACTGACTTATAACAAACTGCAATCAAACTCAAAAAACGTTTTTGCAGTACAAAAACATGTATTAACTACAATGTGGTGTATTTTTAGCACCACATTTCAGATCTTTGACAAAAGCAACCAACTATTTCATTTCCTACCTGTATTCTCCAGATCTTGGTGAGTTCATCCAGTGACAGCTTACTTCCGAGCAGCTCGATGATTCCCTTTATCCTTTCGCAGTACTGAGCCTGATCGATATTACCTACAGCAACAAGGATCAAACATGAACCCTGAAACCTTCATAAATCAAGACATTTACGTGTATCAGAAAGATGGTATAGACTTGACTTCGTGTTCATTTATTATTTTTTTTCTTACCTTCCAGCGCTATAGACAGGACTGAGTTTTCCACAAGCCAGTCGAGAAGTTTATCCGTATCAATGGCATTTTTTACAGTTTTTGACACCGTACTTTCTTCTATTAATTTGGTCACCTGCCAGAAAAGTGCGGATAAAACAAAAAAATTTGTTTGACAAAATGTTTTAACACAAAAGGAATTGTCTCGCTTCGATACTGACTTCTTTGAGAGAGTTCATTTTGGTGGAGAAGTGGGGAGTTTTGAGCATACGCAGCAGCGTGTCCAACCGTAGGTCGTCCACCACAGCGACCAGTTCCCTCTGGAACCGCATGCACAGCAGCTTGATTGCAGACAGGAGGTCTGGGATGCTAACTAGCCGCTGGGGTTGGAAACAATCATCAATTTATGAGATTTTAGAAGACAAAAACAAACAACAGCAGCATTTTAAATTCTGATAGTGTCAGTAGAGGTCACTAAAGGCTTGAGAACGCTACCTTGTCCTTCAGATCCTTTTCCTCCAGGTTTTGCACATATTTGATGGTCTTGTGAATGACTGGATCGAGCATGGGCTACACAGAACAACAACAAACTTTGTTTATCGGTGTGAAAGGTTAATGGGCCACCAGAGAAGCCAAACGGCAGGAGGATATAGCAAATAAAAATAGCACAGATACCAGCATGGGACTTTGGAGTCACATTACACAATGACACAGTCATCGGTTTATGAGCAAGTTGAAAAACAGCACAAATCCATATAAGAGGAAGCTAAACTAATGGAAACAGGAAAAAGAGAAATCTGATGCTATGAGTGGGAGTATAATTCTATGCCCTCCTTTTATTTAGTGTTTCAAACCTACTACCAAATATTTTCAGCGTGCTTTAACTTTCCAACCCTGGGCCAGACTTTGCAATGATAGGAAGGGGATTGTGAGAGAATGCATATTAGCTTACCTGGACAAGGCTGGGGTTTAAATATTCAGCACAAACTCCAAGAGGCTGGACCAGAGCTGACACACACTGTGGAAAACAAAGGAAAGGATATCAATGATACACGAAACCAATAAGGATATCAACTTTTCAGTAAAATCTGCAGCACGCATAGTTGATTTTGATAAAGAGCAATGCTAAATATTTCATGCTTCAGGACAGCGTGAAACAGAATAAGTCCTTCTGCATCTTGATCAAGATAATCAATGAACTACCAGCTGATTTTTTTTTTATGCTATGAATGGGAATGAGGTTAATCAGAAATGCAGCTTAATTGGTTTTAAGTTTAAGTTTGATTGAATATGCTACAAACCAATTAGACATACGTTTATGTGTAGTGGGAATTTTCAAAAAGGTGTATGCAATAGTCTAATATTCGTGTTCGTATTTAAATCTCTAAATGGTTCTTTTACCCAGAATTCTGCTGAAATATTTGTGAGTCTGAGAGTAAGAATCTAAAAGACTTTGAACTCACAGCTTTTAGATTCATACTCTCAGACTCACAAATATTTCAGCAGAATCTTTGGTGCCACAACTACATTGACATATAAATACGAATACTAATGTCTTACTCCATAATAGTCAGGATGAGGTCTGGATTTTAATAAGAGGCTTTGATTCTTTTGTTTTTTCAGCTTCTGAAGATCTGCTACTGTGATTAGGCCCATCGTTCTGCTTTTAACCCGAGCCCAGATCATCAGCCTTTCGCCGCCCTGTTTGACACTTGGGACTCTTGGAATGTGGCAGCTATGCACATTTGTTTTCTTCTTTTTCAAATTACTTTTGGCTCAGCTGTTTAAAAGACATAGTTCCAGTTTTCCAGAAATTTTTCTTGGGGTAGGATATTTTTCACAGGTTTTGTACTGGCCACCCACATAAATGTTTTTTTTGAACATATAACAATATGTCCTTGTCGTGAATTTGCTGGAATCTCCCCTATTTGAGAAAACTGTAGCAATCTATGAAAGGATTCTACTTCAAACCATTTAGAAATAGCTTCATGAACCCTTCCCATCTTGAGGCACTGCGACGACCTTCTGTAAGGTCAGTGTCGATGTTCGTTTTACTTTACACCTGTGCGATCCAGACCAGGAAATTTCCTAAATTCCTGCTTTAATGGAGCGTTTTCATATAAACAAGTGCATTTGATTTTCAGCACCTGGCTGCTATTTTTCTTCTCATATCCAATCAAGCAACCAAAATTTTAAAAGTAATAATTCTTATATTCAACCATACTTAACAGAGGTAACTGGTTGCTCTGGTAATGACGCTGCACTGCACAGGTTTGAATGCTCCACCATCCATTTTTGCTTGAGTTTTGTATAAACTTGTCTCAAATTGTTAGTATATTTTGCCAGCCTTGCAATTTTTCCTCCCTTATCATGGTTTTCCTACAATGTTTGTGTAGTGCAAGCATGCAGTTGTACAGGAAACACTTTCTTGTAAAATTCAGGTGGATTACAAACAGCAGCAGATAAAAACCATTAAGTCGTGCTTAATCACAAACATATTAGTTTCTGTTTGTCCTTTGAAAGAAATCCTTTCCATTCTGTAAGCAGCTCCTTCTTTTCTCTAAGAACTCAATAACCCTGACACTCGACTTCCTGCTCAAAGCTGATGAATTAATGAGCCACCTCTGGGAGTCACAAGAGGAGGGAGCTCTCCTCCCATTATCTTTCCTCACTTTGCGTTTGGTCTCTGCCGTCTTTAGTGTAGGTTAAGTATTCAGCGGCTGACACGCACGATACTCCTGAGCGCTCTCTGCTACTGAACGAGCGCCAATTTAGTCTGCATTGAGCCTTCAGCCTTCTTAAGATGCCGAACATCTGAGTCAATTGCTATGCACTTGCTGCAGTTCCGGCCAGGTTCTGGTGAAGGGAGCATCTGCACAAGGATGCTTTCAGAGCACGTAAAACAACAGAGGGTTTCAAGGATCGCACAGCGGGAGGATGCCAGAGCGCGTTTGTGCGCAAGGCAGCGATGCTGGGAGGAAGGGAGAAGGGACACATTCAGCATCGTGCAGCCGAGAGCAGAGCTGGGAGAGACATGTTGACCTTTCACTTTATCAAAGTCCGTCAACAGTGACTCTGCATGCATGACATGGACTGCTTCAATTTCAGGTATTACAGTACGGAAAGAAATTCCTAAGATTCTTACTGCAATCTCAATCTCCTCTGAGCTGAGCTTAGTCTGGATGGCAGCGAATCCTCCTAGCTCTCCAAACTGCAACACAAAAAATGAGGGATAGAAAAGAATAAAATAAAAAAAGCATATGTATTAGGCACAAAGACCATTTTTCAGTAATACAAGAAAAACACACGGGCAGTTTATCACTCACTTGATTCACCAAATCAACCAGCCAACCGTGAGGTTCCTGAAAGAGAAGAAATGTTTTTAACTTCAAGAATGACAGGCGGATGAAGCTTGCCGACAGCTGCTATGTGTCAGTCATGAGTGTTGGCTCCGTTTAACGTCGCTGAAGATGAAAAATCTGTTCGCCTGTTTGTGAACTTCACTGCTAACCAGGACCGGAGCATTACAGGGAGCGAGGTATTAAAAGCAGGTGTACAAATAGTTGGGCAGCTTCAACTACTTGCATGCAAGTGTTTCTGGGTAAACCTTTTTTACGGGACACCCGCGACAATAGAGAAGAGCGTCCCTTACTTTCTGGTAGCTGTTGCTAGGTGAAACGGCGAAGATGTTGGCCTCGTCTCCGAAAACCTCCGCCCAGTTTCTCTGACATGACTTCATTCGGTTCTTAAAGTGGTACTCGTTGTCAGGGTTAAGGGCCTGGTCACAAAACAGAAACAACATGGTTAGATGACGTTTGCATCTACAGTAGCAGCTTTCCAGAAGTATGTCTTTCACATTTTGTTTTCACTACAACCAGAAACTATAAAGACTGACTGAAACTAAATCCCAGTTTGGTCGGAGATGTTGTCCTCCGCCTCAGTATCAATGCTTTTGGAGCCTCTAACGTATTTACTCATTGGACTACCGTGTGTGGAAGCTCATCCACAAGAAACAGCTTCCCTGTTATGACAGAATAATACAAACGATCCATAGCTCTCTATGTGATCCATAATCACATACAGAGCTAACAGCCTCTGCATTTGAGTGATGCTCTCCTTTCCCAACCGGTCATGTGTTGATGTGGGCTTTACCATTTGAGACAGTCTTATTCAGAGCTACCCTAATATAATCATTAAAAAAACTTCTCCTTGACCTGTTTGCTGTGTTCTTTGGCTTTTATGATGCCCCGTGCTTAATAACAAATCTCTACTCTCTTCACACAAACGCTGGATTTCCATTGAGATTTAATTACATAAAAGGTTGAGTCCATTCACTGATTATGTGTCCTCTGTTGGCAGTACAATCCAAAGTGTTTTATTAGGGGCTTCAGAGTAGAGGACCATAACTTCCCTATGCTTTTTCAGGTTTTGTTTGATACTTTGTTTCCTGTGGAAAACATTAAAGTTTGTGGGTAAAGTGGGATAATTTGAAGAGGTGTGAATATTTTGGCAAGCACACCATGGTCAGGACTCCCATCAGGTTTACAGGTACAGGGTCCTGCTTCATCCGCTCAGCAACCAGCTCCACCAGCAACATCAGCATGTTGTAGATCCCCTCGTGGATCTCGGTGCCCCACTTGTGCACGGCACTGCTGGTCAACAGCTGGTGGGGACAGGGAAAAACAAAATCGAGTCAGTTGACGAGTGACGATTTGATTCACCGGCCGCTTCCTTTTCTTGACCACTCACCTTCTTAAAGGCCTCTGGCATGCAGCGATCCATAAACCGCTTGCAGTTCTCATCGGCGTCTGCAAGACCTGACAGAGGAGGAGATGTTGGGTTCTGATTTTAAATCTAAAACTTGGAAGACGATATGTGTCCGTCACAGCTCAGATTAGCCATGTGACTAAGTCTCCACAGAGAAAAAAAAAACACCAGGTGGGTCTAGCGACACATTCCTCCCACATGATGACGCAGATTTTGTTTAGAAACATAAATTAAGTACAATTATCCTACCATGCCGTGCAAGGCAGGTGGAGGCGATGAGGCACTTGCCCAGGGATTCCTCTCTCTTGTAGGGAATGGACCAGTGGTCAGTGAAGACGCGACTCTCCAGCTCATACAGGTTGGTGGTGGGGAACTCCATGCTGCGTCCTGAGCAGTTGCCGTTCTCATCGTTGCTTCGCTGCAACAGACAGGGGAGACAAATTTATTACCGGTGTGCAGAAGGTGACTCTATTCCCCTCCAGAGCTTGTTCTTTTGCTTTACGACCGTCCTCTGTGGGATGTGAGGATAATAAGAATTGCCTCTCGCAGTGATAATGGCAGATAGGAAGCATCGGATTCTGCTTCTCCCTCGTCAAGAGAGGAATTAGCAAGGAAGCACGTCATCCCTTCTGTGATCTGCCCTTCATCTGTACTACATGTTCACGCATTCAAATGGGAACTTGAGCAATTAATGTCTAAAGCGTTGTGATGTGTAGTATATGTAGGAGTGGAAAGAACACCCAACTGCATGACACCCCGCCAGACATGTTAATGTGCCACCAGGGAGCAAATGAGGGAGAGATCCACAGAAAAGAAACAAAGAAGCTGATTTAAGGAACAACAACCATGTGAACACTGAATTATTTACCTGAAAAAGGTTGCTTATATATTTTTTATACAGTCATACGTAGACATAAACAGTCGTTCAATTTGCAGGGCAAGCACATTACAACATGTCATCTTTGAACAGCCATCGACAGTTTGTACTGTGACCGATTTGATATGTAGACCCCCAGGACTCATCTCTAGCTACAATATGAATGAGCAAAAACTATTATGGTCCATTTTTGCCTGTGGGCTCTGCACAGTTTAATTATTAATGCAGAAAAATTTAGCTAGTTCAAGCCTGCCTAATCTGAATGCACGTCCAGATACTGGTTTACATAATACTCAATGCGTTCCTCAGGCGTAGGTCACTGTTACTGTTATGAGGGTATAAGCAAGACTTAAAACTGCAGTGCCTCTAAACATAAGGATCATCACCAGTTATGCTCTATTAAAGCGGTTTTTATACAATACAGAGAACCTTCAATTTCATCCCTTCCCTTTCTAGGAAAATTAGATATATGACAAGTACGTGGATGAGAGGAGGAAAATAGCAGGAAGACGGGGATAATAAGGATGTTTGGTGAAAACCCCCCTGACGGAAAGACAGATACGATGAGAAACACATGACGAATGTCAAATCATAGACTAATCGTGGCTGAAGTGTTCAGCAGTGATCCCTCAGCTGGAAATCCCTTAAGTGTTTTAGCGCCCGAAGACACGAGCGGACCGTTTACAGCGCTGGACGACCGGGTAACTCTGCCCCACTCTGTTACTGTGCGCCTACAGGCCTCTTGGGAACTTTGCACAAAAACAGCAGTGTGTTTGTGTGTGGCCAGTCAGCCGAGGGACTATACTTAGGAACATTACACGAGGCCACAGACTGGCCTGTCACACACAAACACAGCGAAGGTGAGAAAGGGAAATTGGGCACCCTGCTCCTTTGTGCCATCGCAAGTGCAGAACGTGTCAGATCTTTAAATCTCACGTGTAAGTGACTTCAGATGACTTCCCATTATCCCTTTAGGAAGTTTGGCTCAAAACGTGTTTTTACAATGAATGTGGTGACGAAACTACAACGTAGAAAAACAGAGTCCTTGATACTTGATGTACGGACTAGTTAAAGATTTATAGTTGTCATTTGGATTATATATTTTACAAATTTTTCACATTTCTTATGTCCTCCTGTAGCTATTATACAATTTAATTGACTTTCATTATTCGTGTATCACAAGCCATAAGAAGAAACAATTCTGAAATATACTTTTGATTTATCAGTGTGGTAAGGCCTATTTTGTGTTATTTTTGCAGCAACTACATCAACTTACGGCAGCTAGGTTTCAAAATCTTTTGTAATCTCAAACAACTTTAATTTTGACTATGTGACCCTAATACTGTGGTATTCATTGAGTTATCAAACAGTAAGAATCACTCCGCTAATAGTCCAATATTTGTAGGAGCGATTTACATAAGATACACAGGAAAATCGTGCTTTTCATTTCACCAATTTAGAATTGATTTTAAAATCAATAACAAAAATAACTAAATCGGCTGGTTCTGAGTATATATATATATAGAGTTATTCTGAAGCAATATTTAAGCTAATGTGAAGACATACTGCAAACTGAGGGTTTTTGGTTTTATTAACCTCCTCCAACATAAAAATTAAAGCAGATATCATGATTTGAAAAGTCTTGAACTGAAAATTGATTTTGAATCACATCGTGAGATAGTGAAAGATTTGCACCATTTAATATATGTATGAAATCAAAGATGTTTAAAAAAAATAAACAAACACCAAAATTTTTTAACCAAACAACAGGTCAGAGGTCAGCCAGCACAGGAAACCCAGCTATTTTGCTTCAGGGCTCACAGTAAACCTGCTGTGATTTTCTCAGGCACTTTATGAGACGATTTAACAGTTTTCTCAGCAAAAAAACAAATTTTCTGTTCCAGTTTTATTTTTATGTTTTCATACCATTATAATAACATAATAACTGACACCAACATGAGAACAGATGGGTTTATACACAGCTGTTATCAAGATGGCCACTTTGCTATGGAGTAATTGCGAAACCGCCTTGGAGTCAACTTAGAAAGGAGTCACCATGTCAACAGTTTTGAGCCGTTTAACCATCCTGCTGGTTAAACGCAGCAAACAGAACCACTTGGTTTCAACAGAGAAGCACCAGAAAGGTGAGTTTCCTTTAAACACATGTGAATGTGATGCTTCTACTGCTGCTCCGAAATACTGGCGGGTTTCAGCCTTTTCAACTTAGCTAGAGAAGAAGAAGAAGAAGAAGAAGAAGAAGAAGAAGCCATGAGCTAGCTCGGCTAGCTTGCACATTTGAATTTTGTCGTTACGCCTTAGCAACAAAGCATCGGAACCGACGGTTCAGGAAGGCGTTTTAAAAATATCTGAGAGAAAGGCCGCCCGGAGTCGTCCGAGTCGGAGCGGTGGAGCGTTTCCACCCTCTGACAGCTACGCTAGGCTCGCTGCGTGTAGCCGCTAAGTAGGGCTAGTTAAATGGGCGAGCCGAGACTTACAACTCCCGACCGAGCACATTCCCCCGCTCGCTGCTCCTACCTCGCCCTCTACAACGTCGTGGTACGCCGGAGGAGGGTCGAAGCCGCCGGTCCCGGTCCTGCCGCTGCTCTCCCCTTCCACGCTCGAGCCCAAGCCGGTGGAAGGCCCGCTCTCCATCGGCTCGTATCCATAGCCGAGTCCGGGGCTTTCGTTGGTCAGGAGCGCCACCGCCTCGTTGATGTCATTCTTTGCCAGCCGGAGCGCTTTCCGTATCACGTCAGGGTCCGGAAAACCCATGCAGAGGAGCGTGGTTATGTGCTGCTCCTCTTCGGTCTCCATGGTCAGGGTGTCTCCGCTTCCTCGCGCTAGTAGTGCAGCGGTGCTCGGCGCAGCCCCGTCGCTGTGCACGCCGCCATGTTTACAGTCAGCTAGCCTGCCTGTCACGAATCGCTTCCCCCAGAACAGCGCTGACACAGGTGGTGTGGCGAGTTCCGTACACCGCGTTCACCGCGGGCTGGTCGCGGGAGCGCGCCCGCCGACAACACTGCATGATTCAGTGGTTTTTCACCTTGTTATGACAGTTTGGCAGCAACTAGAATAGTTATTGAGTTTGGAAGTGTAGTTACAACAGTAATACAATGTTTTGATATTTAGAAGTTTTGACTCTACTTTAAAATGTAAAAAGAGATCAACCACTAAATATAATAATAATAATACTTATTATTGTTATTATAGTAATACTAATAATTATTATGATATCGGTAGTATTTTATCTAATTTGAATCTGTTGATGCAAAATAATACCAACAATATAAGGAAACATTAACCTAACTTTATTACTATAATTACTACTATTCGTAATATTATTAATAGGAAGGAAATAAAATAGAGAAAATAGCACCTATGAAACAAAAATCTTTGACTTGCATTGTACATAGAAACCCAATAACATTGCATAATGTAAAACATGCATGACACAATAGGAGTAAAATGCAATGGGGCAGAATTACAGCTGGAAGAAATGAGTGGCAATTACATTGTAAAGGATGCAGAATGGGCTCGAATGAAGGATGATACTTTATTCATGACATCAATTCATTTTTACCAATTTAAGGAGTGATGTAAGATTTATTTACAATGGCTAGTAAATGGGTATGAGTAACTCAAGACACCCTGAAGAATACAGATCATTTTAATATTATTTGTATCCTTAAATTTAATATTTTCTTTTTTTGTTAAACCAACATGTTTCTTCTGACTGATTTTGGAGGGGCTATGCCAGAGTTCAGACTTGAGTCTGACAGAGAATCTGTGAAGGGAGAAAAAGATTAGGGTGATGGCGTGGAGGTCTTCAAAACCCCACAGACTTTATGTTTGACAGCACAGGAAATAGTGACAATATTGGTAAAAACAGCTGGTCAATAAGGGTTTGATTGCTTTAATGCCGATGAGGATTTTCCCATTGATTCCTGAGAATGGAACAATTTCTTTTATGTGTCAGTAATAAATGACATTAAAATAAAACCAGATAAATCTTAACAATATTGTATATATATATTTTTTGCCGACATTATTGTATTATAAGATCAATCAGAAGCAAAGATCTTGACGAAAAATCATTTTAAACCAGAATCTGCAAGAGAAATGTACAATGTTGTCATTTATTTACTGTAATTTAATTTAAAAGGCAAACCATGTATTTTCTTTCAAAAAGCTCCAAAAAATACGTTATTTTTTAATAAAAAAATAGATTTCGTTTTTACATATATATATATATATATATATATTTATTTATTTTTTTTGGGGGGGGGGGTAATGTTTTTTAATTTTTTTCCTTTATATCAGAAAAATTATATTTAGCAATCCTACTTTGTTACATTTAAATGAAACAGGAATGTAAATAAAGTGAATTACAGGTAATTCAAACATGTTTGAAACACAAAGTTCTTGTTTGTTCGTACCTCAATACTTGATTTAAACGATTCCTTAATGTTTAAAACGACCCTTTACGTCTTCAACGATCGCTTTACGTTCAACAAAGAAGGGCGTGGTGTGGCGCGCGAGCGGAGTGCCGAGCGTGTCACGTGAGCGCTCATCCTCACGTGACACTCGGGGGGTGAAACAAAACATGAACAAAATGGCGGCGACCGGAGACGAAGCCGCGGCCATGGACAGTATTTCCAGAGAACCAGCGGCCACAATCAGCGCTGCTGGCCGCACAGCTGCGGCGGAACGTCCGGACGAGCCACTTGAAGCCCCGCCGAGTGTTTCGAAGAAGCCTGGAGCAAACGGTGCGTGGTGTTGTCTCTCGTGCAGCCTTACCGTACAGACGTCAACAACACACAGCTAACTAACGGTTCCGCGTTTGTCTGAGTGTGTTGTGTCACGTTTATTTGTATTTGTACCCAGCTGATGGAGGCGTGGAGACTGCGGAGGAGGCCGTGGAGCCTGCAGAGCCGGATATCAACGAGTTGTGTTCGGATATGTTTGAGAAGATGGCGATTTTCCTGCAAGGGGAGCTAACAGGTGTTATTAACCTTTCTCCCAACACGCTATACAACCCAATTTAGGCACAACAAAAATGTTCCCTATAAATGATGTTAAATTCAGCTAAGAAGCCAAAGAGAAGATACATGCAGAACAAAACACTAAAATGAAATCTGTTCTCACAAATCCTCACACAAGTTGACACGTTATTGCTTTGATTTGCATCAGTAGGACATTAGTGGTTTAGTGTGTTCCCAGGGAGCAGCTGGAACTGAACCTGCAACCTTCCTGATGGCAAGACTACTACCGCAGCCACGGCAATCACATTAAATATATATCAGAGTGAAAACAATCCTCCTCCATCAGAGAACACGGGGCACAGCGGTGACCTTATTAACGTTTCTTTTTCCTAAACTCGCGACTAGGCGAGACAGAAACCGGTTCTTGAGGAAACGTCAGTAGGTCATTATCTGCAAGGCTCAAATAACTGCAGGGATTCTAGGAAATGGTTGTTGTGACAACAATCTTTGTCGAAGGAGTAAAGCAACACAGGTGGAAAAACAATCAGGCCCCAGGTTGGATCTTTAACGATAACATAATAACAGTAAGCATCCCCAAAAGAACAACAAACCTGGTGCTTAATATGGGGATGATTTCATCAAATCTAGAACAATTTCAAAGTAAATTGGAAACAATTTCACCATCACAATGTTAATCGTTTCAAAGTGGCCTAAACAATTGAAATGACATAATTCTTCACAGAGGGAGATGGATAGAATGCAATGACAAAATACTTTGTTAGATCTTATTGTGTTTTTAAGTATTCATTCATAATGAATACAAATAATATATTTGAGGTAGCTGGACAAACCCCCACTGCCGTTAAAGCAGGAACTTGGCATAGATTTACTTTAACGAAGTGATTAAGTTCTCAGAAAAATATTCCCCTAATATTTATGTTCCTAATATTGTCTGAAAGACTGTGTCAAATTCACATAGAAACTCTTTGTTAGAAAGTCATTAATTCATGGCGTCAATGTATTGATTTGCTGTAAATAGATTGGGCTCCAGAATCGAGAAACCAAGCAGCCTGATCTTATTTTTTCCTTTTTTTTCCTTTTTCATCAACTTAACTGTTTCCTTTCTCTCTTTTCTTTCAGCAACTTGTGAAGATTATCTGCTTCTGGAGAACATGAATAAACTCACAAGCCTGAAATACATGGAAATGAAGGACATTAGTATCAATATAAGCCGAAACCTGCAGGATCTCAACAACAAGTGTGAGGCATTTGGTGTAAATTATATAATGTAAAAACAATATTATTGAATTAGAGTTGGTCATTTTTTTTGTGCTGTATTTCTGATTCGTTGGTTTAATTACTTTGAATTAAAGAGAATCTGGTGGCATTTTTTTTGCTTTAGATGGGAGCCTACAGCCTTACCTGGACCAAATAAATAAGATCGAGGAGCAAGTGACAGCCCTCGAACAAGCTGCGTACAAACTGGACGCGTACTCAAAGAAGCTGGGTAAGACAACGCGTTACATAGACGTAAAAAGGATTGAGATTGCTGCTAAAATGTAGTTATGGATCATACATTTAAATGCATCCTTCTGTGCGGCTCTAAATGCTCGTCATTAAGAGAAAAGCTTCTACATATTAGCCATCTATTTGAAGCGAGACAGTACCTTTTAATAACAAGTAATAGCCAGATACAGCAGCTCCTATGCCAGCAGATGGTGCTCTGACAACTAATCATTACTTATCTAAATGCCACACCATGGGTAGGATGAATTATGTAACAAATGTAAAAAAAATGTTAAATCACAATTAACAATATCATCCTAATTTGGTGTGTTAGGAAAATATACAAAAACTATCATTGTTAATTGGAGTTATTGCAGTGAATCCAGCGTCAAAGGTTATTGTGGTTTTAATAATATTAATGCCTCGCTTGAGTAAGACCAATAAAAAATAAATTAATTGTTAAAAGCAACTGAGTACCTAGATTTGTAGAATTTGTATTTCTCTTAACTTACAAAATAAAAATAAAACTACCAACAATTTCTGCTAAAGGTTATATTTTGTCGCTGTTGTGAGATCGCGGCTGGACATGAATTAGACTGTTTTTACATGTGATTAACAAAAGAAACAAAAGTGACGATTCATAGATTGGTATCGACTAGTTCTAATTATATAATTATTCATTAACGTTTATATATTGTAAATAGGAAGCCTTTTTTTAAATGAGTTGTCTTGTGCTCTTGTAGAAACCAGAATACACCTACATTGAGTACTTGTTGTTCATTTGTGGTTGAAATATCCTGTTTACTGTTTTTGCATTTAATAGAAAACTTAATTTATTTTATCCTTTTAACTTAGTAAATCTGGTTGTTTTATCTCAGTTAATGAGACTGGCCACACTTTTAGCAATGGAAGAATACATTCTGTTTTTTTTCTCTTCTAGAAGCCAGATTCAAGAAACTGGAAAAGCGGTGAGGAAAAGAAGGGGAGGCAGGTCGAGGATTTTTGTTGCCTTCTCACCTACCTGGCATCCCTTCTACTTACCAGAAAACCTGAGTGCTGCAGGACTTGATCTGAGCCTGAATAAAACAAAAAAACACTCAGAAGGACTTTGGAACCTAAATTTGACCACGGAGGAAGCAGATAAATGCAAATGAACGGTTTGCCTTAAAATTTAACCCAGTATCTCTGGATCCTGGTCATGTAACACAGATATGCCGACTGAGGCCACGTCGGTTTGTCCAGTTGTCAGCCTCTCGTAAGTAATATCAGGAAGAAAGTTCTTATCAAATGGTAAAGTAAGTTATAAATATGTGGAAATGTACTTCATAAACGTGTTAATCATGTCCAAAACCTATTTCAGGTATTGCTTTTACAAAATGTCAGGCATTAATCTGCGTTTACTCTGCACTAACTCATTTGTAAGGCAGCATGCATGAAACGGCACACTGGTTAAACCTGAGACGTTGTTGTGATGTTTAGTTTAGAGCCTGGATAAGTTTCTTTATAAATTTAACATCATGTCATGTTTTTGTTTCTTTTTAAATAAAACCTGATCCCACTACTGACAGCAGGTGGCAGTCTTGCACCAGGATTGGTTCTTTAAGAGGTTTTTCTTTTTTTTTGGATAAAAGTTGTTTTGTGTCACTCTGGGGAGTGACTGAAGCTGTGTTCAATTAGAAAAGGGCTCCAGATTTATAAAGGAAAGGACGATGGTTAAAACCAACAGAGGGAAGGTGACGGCCTCATGTCGTGTCGTATCGTGAAGTAAACCTGAAAATGTGTGTGTTGCCCTTTGCTCCTTTTGTGTACATCCTTGTGTCAGTTGCGCTGCAGCAGAGCTCAGTTTGGTCTGTTTGCCAACAAATGTATCTAAACTTGCAGGACCTTTACTCTGACTGTAAAAATGTGTGTTCGCGTGTAAGGTTTTAATCTAAAACATGTCTCTTTCATTAGTCCAGCTGAGACCCTGGCAAAAGGGGAGCTCATTATTTATACTGTAACATTATTTACAGTTGCTTTGTGATCCCTCCATCTCTCCCTTTTTCTTGCTCCCACCCTCCCCATGTCCCTAGGGAGAACACTTCTGTCCTCTCTCCTAAAGGCTTTCAACTCAGCGTTGTGAAATGGGCTTTGGGTCATTTTGTGGAGGCTATTTGTACGTGCCAGGAGCTAGACAGGCAAAGTAATGTAGGTAGCATTAATCATCTCCAAAGCCTCTCATGCTATTAAGTTTGGGTGGGTATGGCACGTTCTTTGCTAAATAATTGGCTTAAATATTGGGTAGCTGAAAGGAATTTCTGTAGTTTTACAGCGTACTCAACAGAAACGGTTTCCAGTGATAGTGGAAAAACTTAGCTAGAGTAGTTTAATCTGCCTCGCAAAAGTTCTCCACCCCATTCCACCTTACAACCACAAACATTTTATTAGAATTTTAAGCGATACAGCGACGTCATTTGTACGTTTTTTTTATTTAATATAAAAATGTACAAAGACGTAAAAGGTTTAGTTTAGATTTCTATTCATTCCCTTTTAGTCAATACTTTGTTTTTAATTACATCTTCAGGTCTTTTGGGAGAATGCCATAGATTTACGATTGGATTTAGGCCCGAACTTTGACTACGCCTCTAAACCTTTGACCTAAAGCCTTTTCTCTGTTGCTGTGGTCATTTGTTTAGTGTTGACCTGTTAAATGTTGAACTTCTGCCTTGATTGCACCAATTTCTGCAGCATTTTAAAAGGTTTTCTTCCATGATTGCTCTTCATTAGGTTCAATCTCTACGTCTGGCCAGTATCTTTGTCCGTCACAGAAGAAAAGCATCTCTGCATTTAGTGTTGGAATGAGAGGCTTTTGGCCATACTCCAATGTTTTTTCCCTTGCACTATAAGACGTGCCTGCTTTGTGATTTATGTTTAAGTAGATATACACTGCATCTAGTAAAAACAAAAGCAAGTTTTACTTAAATATCACAGCTGTGATCCAAGAATAACCTTTAGCAAGTCTAAAGTAAAGCTATTACTAATTAAGATTCCTCATATCAATAGATTAAAAGCCTTTTAGATCTCTCAACAGACGTGGAAAAAAGAAATCAACAATGGCAAAGATCTTTTAATTAGATAATGACAATAGCTTCTTCATTGATTATTAATGTTGATTACTTTGAAAAAAGGCAAGACCAGAACATACTCTGTGTTCAAAAATGTCTCATCCGGGTCATGAAGATGCTAGATGGTTACCCTTTAAATCAGAGTCCTGGTTGCAGTGGATGGTTATTTACAAAGATCCATCTGATTATTTCACACAGGAAAAGAAATAAGGAAAAGTTGCTCCACCTCATCTAATGAAAGAGTTTTATACGAACTTTCAGTTGCTCTTACTTCCCAGTATGTTCTCCCCTCTTGTTTACGAGTTTTACACTGTAAGATCATTGGTGGTCCAATTGGTTTTGACCTAATAAATGTTTGAACAGCAAAAGGACAAAATATCTAAAAGTCCATCAGCTGAAGAACTGGACCTGATTTCTTCATCTCTCAAATGGATCTTTGTCCAGTTCACAATAAGAGGGCAGAATGCCACACTGCGGAGTTGTGTAACTGACTAGCAAGCATATATGTTTTTTTTTTTCATCTGCTTATGAATGAGAGTAAGCGAGGTAACTTTTAGTCACTTTCAAACCACATGTGTTCTTTGTTTTCGCCGTCTCGTTCACTCAGAGCTTTTATAAATGGCCAGTGTCAACAGTTTCAAGAGTGGTATTGTGAAATCCACTTTTTTATCCTTTTGCAATTCTACTTACTTTCACAAGCGGATTGGATGAGCAGTCCTTCGTCACCTCACGTTAAGAAACAGAAATGTCTCTGTGAAGCAGTGACACTACAAAGCCAGCCACACAGCTTGAAGTAAATGACAAGGGGGTGTTCATGTTTACATCTGTTTCAAAGAAACGGATGTTATTAGGGTGCAAATGTGAACCACATGTGAGATCTGAGAAATCTGCGTCAAACTTCAAACACTGTTAACAAGAAGAGCCTGCGAGTCCACATGAGAAGCACTTTTGGCATGGTGACCATTATACTCACTCCGCTCCCCAAACCTTCATCCTCTAACATGTACACATGTGAGGTTGCAGAAGCTCCTCTAAGACCTGTCATGTCCATTCTCTCGGAAACCTGAAACCAAAGTTCACACATGCTCTTTGACAGGTTCATGCAAAGCTGGACTTGAGTCAATTTGAGTAGATCCAAATGTCCAGACCTTCACTCCATTATACAAGTCTAAAATGGGTCCAGCTTACAGCGTGAGACAATCCAAGACTTTGAAAGCAGGTAGACCGATCCAGGTTTCATACTGTAGTTCCTTAGATCCAGCTGTTTTTTTCCCAGTATACTCAAAACCAACAACACTTCAAATATCGTACTGGTCCTTGTTAGCTCAGTACTACATATGAAAGAAATTTCCCCAGTTTGTGTAATTCAATAAGATGGTCTAAGATCTACACAGAGCATCGTCATATTTATTCAGGTACATTTCTTATTAAATATTCTTGACACAGGACACAAGGCAATCTACAATATTAAGCATTTCATTTATATGCCGGCGATAGACAAAACACTCAACGCTTCATGAGGTGAAAAACAAAGTTTGATATTGTAACAATGAAGAAGACACCTTTCAATTCTAGATATGTTTTTGTTTGTTTATGTTTTTTGTATTCTATGACAAAACCATTTCTAAACATTTACTCACATAAAATCGTCTAAAAGGAAATATTACTGAACAAAAATCTGTCTGACACGTTCAGTTCAGTGTATTTCTTAATTTTAAATACAATTATACCTTTTTCTCCAAACCCTGAATATTCTATTATCTATCGGTCTTCTATGACATCCAGGAACTGTCCACATTCTGAAGTAGAACAACTACGACCTTACACATAAATGAATGAATCTTAATGCTAAGGTGGGTGTGTTTGTGTGCAAGCGAGGTAGCCATACGTTCGTCCCCAAAAGAAGTGATCTCATGTAACTAAATCCCCAAAATGTACCTAACAGATTTCAACCCAGCTTATCCTGATTATCTCAAATTATCCTGCTGATGACAATGTTATAGAAAGCCTATGGTTAATTATCGAGCATGTATGTTACCTATCATGTCTGGTTTAAGCATGAGACAGAAAAATAGACCCTTACTCCTCCAGTAAACACAAGGTTTCCCTAAATTATCCAAACTGCCAAGAAGAGAAAGGGAGAAAGAAAGAGGGAAGTAGGATTGATGACTTTACCCCCTCTGGTTTCTAGATTTCTACACTCTTTAAAAGATCTACAACAGATGTGAGAGTTGGATGTTAGTGTATTGTGTAATGTACATGGAATCGCATGAGAGTGAAAAAGTAGTTATTCAACTTCTACCTCTTTGGCAAATGTATATGGTTAACCTTAGTTTACTTTTCTTAAAACTATACCTGGGATTTTGACTTATCATCAAGCCATGTTTAAATCTGTTATGCCACTGACAAAAGCTTTGGCTTTGATCGATAATTTAAACAGCTTTACCAACACAATAAAGGACCTCCAAGAGAACGATCAAATAAAAAGCTTTTATCGATAAAATCAGCAAAAATTACCTTAAGCTCAGTCAGAATTGATGGAAAACACGGATTTAGATCTTTACTTTGACATGGCATTTCAAACACATGAAAGTATGTGAATTCAATTTGTCACACTATAAAAAAACTGAAAGCCTAGCATGGACACTATATACTATATTATTTTTTGTTTTAATTTTAGTGTAATGTGTTTGTTTAAATGTTTACCTTTTGGAAAATGAAGCAGTCTTGGTTTAAATGGGTCCCCTGTTAACACAGGAATCTCCTGCTTTAAATAAAACATGTTATGCTTGGAAGCATAAGAACTGCCGTATTAATATTAGTTGATATCAAAGATATGATACTCCTCTGCATTCTGTGCTGTGACAGAGGTTATGCAACTTTGTTTGTCAGTCCTTTTTAACAGGTGCTTCAGTGGACCGTTGCAGAATAGCAAAAACCTGTGGACTTCTTGTTGAATCTATTAAAGGAAGGACAAAGTGAATACCAAATATCCGTACGATCTTCAAATCAGCAAATAAGATGGGAGACAAGGAAATTGCTATTTTGGTAGCAACACAGGACCTTGATTGTGTATGTGTGTGAGAGAGAGACGATTCCCTAGGCGTGTCTGTCATGCCACCGGTGACCCTCAGATTCCCTCCTGTGCGACGTCATGTCACTTCCTCCCTTTGTTCCCTGAGACGAGGATCTTTCTAAAAATGTCATTTTGTTTAAAGGCTCTCAAGGGCCCTTCTTCCCCCTTCACTTGGCGGCGGTGGATGTTTTCGTATATTAATGACACCCTATATAGCTAATCCTAAAAACAAGAACTGTTGGGGTGCAGATGAGAATGCCGAAGGGTGGGGTCTTTCCTCTTTAGTGCACACATTTGTAATATTAAAATACATTAAATTACAACCATATAAAATTAGTTTTGTGGACTTCTAAGTACTCTTTATTAACCATTAAGAAAGAGTCACCTCTGTGCTGACTAATTCGTGACCAAGGATGAATTTGGGACACGAACACCCCAGAGAACTTTTAGGAACTGCCAATTATATTCAGACAGGCCTGTTGTCATGTTCTCTTTGGGTCATTGGGAATATATCAGGGTTTTGCACAATGCTACAGTGTTCATGTGTTTTTGTATTTCATCACATAAAGTCTCATTGATTAAGCAAACGCTTGAAAAACTAACACTTGGACAATATTTGAAGTCCAAAGGAAGCACATATGTTTCTCTTCTCTGTGGAAAGTAGCTCTTGTCCAGGTAAATGTGTCATTTACAGACTGCCACTGCTCCCAAGGTTTCCTTTGCTGTAAGTGTAAAAACAATACGAATCTGTTGCGGCCATTCAAAGGCATTAAATAGGATGCAGCAGGCATGAGAGCTGATAAGCTGACCACAGAGGAGCACAGGGGCCATGAAACCATTCTCTCTTTGTACTTGTCTGCATTGTTTAATGTTTGGGCCTTTAAAGTCGGTTTGGCATATCATGTAAGTGTTATGAAAATAAGACATCTTTGTGAATAATTGTCCAAAACGACTAGAGCAGAGGTCTCCAACCCCAGCCCTTGAGAGCTACCGTGCTGCAGGTTTTAGATGCGACCCTGCTCCAACACAGCTGCATCAAATGATTTAGCATTTCATCAAGTTTGGCTAAAGCCTCGTAATGAGCAGCCATTCATTTGATTCTAAAACTTCAAGACAGTTGCTCTTGAGGACTATGGATGGATACCCAGGTCTAGAGTGATGATTGTTCCTGTGGTAGACATAAAGCTAGTGCAGACAGATAGAGTGATGGCCTGGAGCTGGGTCATATAACGGAGGTGCGAGCCAAACACAGAGAAGCAAATCAAGGCATATGAACCTATACCATTAACTGAACTTGACGGGAGTAGGGGGATATGGGATGGGAACAGGGTCACTACAAACTCTACAATTCTAACCATCTATAATCTATCTCTGATCAATTCATACAGTAGAACTGCAATAATTAATACTGAAAAACCTAAAACCATTTGGAAACAATAAAACAGTATTTGCTCTTCCATTCTTTTTAGGGTCCTTGTTTCCATAAGGGACAAAGCTGCTGCTTGGTTCTCCATCTTTCTTGTGTAGGAAAACCTCCAGATCTGCTTGTAGGAAGGGAGAGATGTGATATAATGTCTCTTCACAATTGCATGTAGGTTCTATTTCTTTCTTGACCAAATCTTGGTTCTCTCTTGACACCTTCACTTCCTCCCACAGTCCAAAAGAATGACTGTAAGGTTAATTGTATGGGATTAGGCATGAGTGCATAGATTGTTTCTATGTGTGGCCCTGGAATGGACTGGTAAGCTGTTGTAGTCCTTCAAATTCATCAAATCAAATGAATATTTATTTCATATTTCTTTATTAGTTTATGTTTGTTTTATAGTGAAAAATATACCTTTGTATTTATTTAATCAGTGGCTAAACTTTAAGCACAATCTTAAATTCAGGTGTCTTAAAGGTGTCTTTGCTAAAGTACATGTTGGTCAAAAAGGCAGGTCGTTAGCAAGACTCTGAGGCACTTGACTAAATACTGAGGAGGTAATTGAGCAATTAGATTTGGGTACATCGGACAATGGACACATCCCAAATTTGCAGGACATTGACGTTTGAGGCCTGAATTTAAAGATCCCTGCTTGAAGGGGTTCTCAAGATACTTTAACCTTATTTTAAATTAGTTAAATTAGTTTGTGAGCCAAAGTTTCAATAGGAGATGGGTATAAAAATATTTTTTAAGTTATTGACTATATGTGTTTTTGTTTTCCCATCTGAAAATAGATTCAAAAGAAACGTTTGTTTCAATGCCAAGGAAGCTGAGTGAGAGGTATGTAATCAAAGCTTAGAGTCAGTTTACAAAAATAAAATAAAAAAATCATTAAAATTTAAGTTCTGGAAACTTGGTGGACAGATGGGGCATTGGGAAAGAAATACCTTATTTTTGGGAAGGATGTGCTTCACTCAAATCCTTTGAAAAAATATAAATAGTCCTGGCAGTAGATAAACCAACTGAGTGTTTTGTGTGTAAAACAAATATGCTTGACTCTATATTAAACATTTAATTATTTCATAAAGAATGATAATATAAATTTTGCCATGTGGCCAGCAGATCACGAGAAAACTCATCTGACAAACAACTAGTCAACTGCACATAATCTTTAATCAACAGACATATTTGTGCCTGAGAGATGGCTCAGGAGTAAGGAAAATTTTTGTCAATGTTACAGTTCAATCTCTGCCTCAATTGCAAGAGTTTAATAAATCTAGTTTTAGTACAGAACCCATCGGGCTGGAATGGGAGAAAGCTAGATGGATTAGGGCTTTACATCGCAGAAATATGGGCAAAACAAACTAACAAACAAACAAAAACAAAAACATAGCTGAGTTGAAATGTGAAGGTCTTATTCTACCATAACTTCTCTTATGGTCATGACATGTAGATTATGGTCATAACAACAAATTCCAGGGTGTAAGCCTTCTTTGTTGGGTCCTATTTGATAAACTGTGAGCCTCCACCAACTACCGAAGAGCCTTGCTTAGAACCATTGCTCCTCCATAAAAGATAGACTCACTGTGTCTAATTTACTTTAAACAGCTGCTTGAAGGCCCCTGTGTTCCTTCCTTTTGGGTCTTTTCAGGCATTTCCCTCCAGAAGGAGATCAGAGACTGAACCAGAACTCGCTGAACAGCTCTTAAATGCCTTCTGGTCCTGTAAGTCCTTGGAATCCACAAGGTTGAGCCGCAAAGTGTTGCCAGGGGGATGGATATATGGGATTTGCTGCTCAGCTCATTACCTACCTCATCCATAGAGAGACAAAAGAAGGAGACGAATTGTTTTGGAATGCAGGAGAAACCCCCCTCCCCCACAGTGAGCCCATGGATGCAAAGGCCAGGCAGAAAATGTTAACTACTAACTATTCACAAAAGACCCCAGGGTCTTGCAAACAAACAACATGCAAAATGAGCAAGTATTCCAAACGGATTTATTAATTGGCTTTGCTTCCTATGATCTCTACATCAATTCCTCAAGTCATTTCTAGGCACTCATCAGGTTATCCTGTTTGTGATCCCATCAGGAAAGTTCATCCACTCCAAATGGTTTTCCACTCAGCTTCTTAAAGGGCGTCACAGCTCTTGGCTCTATTTACAGACCGCCAAGCGTGTTTTCCAGTATCACAGGTTTGAAATAGCAATGGGAGCCACCCCATTCTGCTTTTAGCATGGATGTTCACATTGAACACTGAATGGCAGTCCCACAACTGTCTCACAGGAGGCTGAATGAAATTAACATATGCCTAATAGTTGGGAATGAGGTGGAACATAGACAGCCAGAGAGGAAAAAACAAGAGAACTGAAATGAAGACCTACTGTCAGGTTCAGTCCTTTCAGTATATTTTATAGGTTGTCCGCCGCTACCGGACTCTCACCTTTCGTGATCTCCCTGGGGTACCAGCTACCACTTCCCCCCAGCGATGAGAAGAACATCTCCGTTACTTCTGTCCACCACCACATCCACCGAATCAGGTCTCTTTGGAAAGACACGTTCTCCGCTCTTGAACGTTCTGCAGCCCAAAATAAAAAGTATGCAGACCGCCGACGCAGTCCAGCTCCCACATATTCTCCCGGTCAACAGGTCTGGTTATCCTCCAAAGACATTCCCCTCAAGTCCGTTTCCCGAAAGTTGTCTCCCCTTTTTGTTGGCCCATACACCATCGAAAATGTCATCAGTCCGTCCAGTGTCCGTCTACATCTTCCCTCCAGTCTCAGGATTCATCACATTTTTCACATCTCTCAAGTCAAGCCAGTCCAGACCAGCGAACAATATTCCAACTCTGGTTACCTCACAGTGCTCCCGGTTTCCCACGTCGTCCTCTTTTCCTCTGAGTACCGTTTGGCTCTGGTTCCCGCCTGTGTAAGACATCTCAATTTATCCCGTTCCCTGTTGTCACTTCACCAAGCTCTCACTGCTGTCGGATTACTCACCTGTGCTTCCCGTTGCCATCAGACGTCCTCATCTCTGGTTCCTTTGACCTTTATCGATCCCGCTGCTGATCACCGCTGGTTCCCATTGCCGCTGGTTTCCCGTCTGCTGTTTATTCCCCTGGTCCAAGAACACATCATCCATTCCACTAAATCCTTATTATTATACTCCTGAGAGTTCTCTGGTTTATGTGGGTCCGCAGACTAAACATTATGACACCTACTTTGAAGATTGTCCTGAGTGTCTTCAGTGTCTTTATTTTGTATTTGTTCTCCAAAGCTCAACTCAGGAGAAAATCTAATCTCATCGTAGAGTTTTTTTAGCACTTTGTATTTCAATAAAAGTCTAAAATCTCACGGTGTGAGCCCAAAGGAGCCACGGCCAGCCAACTGACCTCTTTATCAAATCATTTGGTACCACCCACTGAACTGGGATCAGTTACTTGAGACTCCCACTATGGTTCTGCTAGCCAGACAGTGGACTGTTTTATTTCCTGGCAATCTGTCGCTTAACCCCACAGTCCAAACCAAACAATTATTAGAATAAATAGCCTGCTCAAACATAAACACACACCTTGTTTGTGTGCCTGGCTGTGGATCAGAGTACTTCAACAGTAAAACAAACCGTTAGAGGAAAGCAGCATGCTGGGGTAGCTCCGAGTCGACCCCATCCATGCAGAGGATGGAGATATCATTTATCATTAAGCCAAAACAGAGACATTTAGTCACAAACAAATGAGTACAATGTTGTTTTTAATCAGAACTTGATGCAAATGTTTGTGTATATTTGGATATCTCTTGATATCTGACATATGTGTTGTCATATTTAACATATCAGAATGGACTTTGAGGTTTGTGTGTTAGATCAACAGTACCTTTTGATGCAAAAAAAATAACTTTGAACAAATATCAAACATACTTTTCATTTGGTCCACATTTGCTTTTGCATCTTCTTTTACCTGTTAGATGTAAAAGTGTAATTTTTGTAATTATAATGAATGAATGCATTTCAGTTATTGAGTTTAGTTACTCAAAAAAAATAAAAATAGCAATTTATAGAATGTAACTGTAGTCTTGGACAGATCAGGTAACTAATACCAATTTTACATTAGGTTGGTGGTTGTAGACATTCTAGAAACTTACTATTAGTCTGATGTATTCATTTTTACAGCAAATTTGATTTATGTTAGAATGTTGGTCCTTCTATAATACCCAATTATATCCAGCCATCTAGTCATTGACTGCAGTTTATTATCTGGCGTTTATAGCAGACAGGAAAGCTCTGCAGAGGGTGGTGAAGGCTGCACAGAGGACTGTTGGAGTCAGGCTCCCCAGCACCACAGACATTTACACCTCCAGATGCAGGAAGAGGGCCTCCGGCATCAGGAAGGACCCCACACACCCAGCACACTCACTTTTTGTCCCGCTCCCCTCAGGCAGGAGGCTGCGGAGCATCAAGTGTAAAACAACCAGACTGAGAAACAGCTTCATTCCTGAAGCTGTGAGACTCTCAAACACACGCAATGACAACCAGAACTGAAAAACACTTTCTCATTTAACCGGCACTGTTCACTTTACTATCACACTTCAAAATGTCACTTTAAAATGTCGCTGAAATG
>JAVLVB010001013.1:735179-754025 GCA_032876305.1 Orestias chungarensis | reverse complement strand
ACACACACACACACACACACACACACACACACACACACACACACACACACACACACACACACACACACACACACACACACACACACACACACACACACACACACACACACACAATTAAGAACTTTAGAAACAGTCAATATTTGCATGATTGAAGATCTACGTAGGCAGGTTTAAATAATGTTGACATGTATTGAATTTGACAAGAAATTAAAACTTCTTCACCCCCTTATTTATAAAAAAGGGTTACAATAAGTCTTTAAAACCCTAAAACTACTTTATGGCACTGCAACTGAAAACCCATGGTTGTGTGCATAAACATGACCTCAACATTTATGCTCATAAACATAAGCACTATAAAGTGAGAAGTTGGCTTCCGCACCTTACAACTGTTTATACAAGGCCACCAGGTTTTTATTAATAAAAATATTTGACCAGCACTGTTTCTCACTCCTCTTAAAATATTTGCCAGATTCTCTGAGTCATTGTGTTAGTGAGAAATAAAAATAATAATAATAATAATAATAAAGAAACCAGAAGAAGTCCTATGAGGTGCTTTCTTTACCCTTTGATTGTCAGCCTCTGCCCTTTTTGTATATATTTCTAAGATAGTGAACTGTAGGAGTAAAGTTAGAAAAACTTGAATTGTAGTTTCTTGTTCAGGAGGGAGCCTCGGAGAGGATCAGCCAAAACACAGGAAAAACACAACGTCATGAGCCCGGGGTGGTTTTGTGTTTTTTCTCCCCTCTCCTCCTTGTCCCTCTCCCAAAACATGTTTGAATGTGGATCTCTGTGAGGATGGGGTTTCTCGGTTGTGCTTCTTACACACCTGTGTCCAATCATGCTGTCAAGCCACTACTTGTATGGACAGAAGGACTCACACTCACCACCTACAGTTCCAGCAGTGGTTGAGGTGATGAACCTCTTCTTATCTAATGCTCATAGGGAATGCTCCACGGTTATCTTATGTCTTCCTGTACTATTGGAACCTCCAGCCACCGTCAGGTCAGATCAGTATTATCAACCTTGATCAATTACCTTAGTCATACCTGATCATTTCTTTATCAGTGTTCACACACCCAACCAGTCATTCTGGTTATTATGATTGGTTTTATAATTAATTTTTTATCAACTTACTATTGAAGTTTTGGATAGAACCATTAATGACGGGAAAGAAGTCATCTGATATAAGTTTGAATAACATGCAAAATCTGAATGAAAGCAATTTGTTTGAGTAGGCACTGACTGGTAGGGGATTTGCACAAAGGAAATCATGCCATCTTCAAAATTAAAGCAGTATAACGTAGTGTCATAACTTCCTTACTTAAATAATATTTGCCCAAGCTTGGCAATGATGTATTGAAGGCGAACTCAATAATTTAAATATTTCTAAAAACTTAATGTGAAACATCTTTCTACAACAAATAGGAACAACTCAGCAAAGCAATTTTTAAAATAATCTTGACTTAATCTGGAAAGATTTTCATTTGAGGGTAGAATTAAAAATAGGGCAAGGACTAGTATAAGTCTTTATATATATATATATATAGTATGCATAGCTCTAAGCAAAGGTAAGCATTACTGATATAATTGTACTCTATAAATAGAAAAAAAAGGATATGGGTGTTGGCTGGGTTAGACGATCGTTGTGTTAAGAGGAAAGAGTGATGCTTTGGTTCGTCAGATTGAAATAACTGGTTTCTAATGTCTGTCGTAGAGGATTTCCTGTCAGCAGGTGGTTTACCAGGTGGGTTTGGAGAGAGGTGCATCCAGCACGTGACCCTGACAACTCTACGGTCACTGGGCCTCAGTCAAGCCTTAAATCATTCAGCACCTAATTTTTGGTCATGGGTATAAACAGTCTGCTAGTGTCATTTGCTCAGTGATGCATTAAAACCTGCCTGCTCTTCAGATACCATTAATGGCTGTACATATGATCTATTGTGCAACAAAACAAGCTTGCTTTAGATGGTAAAAGCAGGCATATACGAGCCCTTCCAGGCTCTGCCCCCCGTTTATTTTCAGAGACGCCCTGACTGACTGTGTGGCTATAGTTCAGCTCTGTCATTCAGCGCAGACAGGGGTCCACCGTGCACACAAGTATACCCATGCCTCCCCTCAGTGTGCGCTCTGTCTCTCTCTTTCTCTGCACACAACTGGTTTAGATTTTTTGGAGGTCAGAGGTGAGGCATAGCCGGATCATTATCACAGGTCATACGTGAGGCAGGCGCTGAGGGGGGAACGGTAAAATAATCAGCTGAAGCATGCACAGGGGATCTCGCTGCAGTTATTCTAAGCTCCAGGGTGTCCTGCTCCTCTGACTGATTCAACTAGTTAAGGCAAGTCTCGGCTCGTGTCTATTACTTATCCTATCCTGTCATCAAGTGATAAGAGATCTACCACTGAAGGGCGTAGAGGGCTGCCTCATGGAAATGGCGCAGCACCTTTCAGGTTTCTTGTTTCATCTTTTGCTGTCGGATTTCTCTGTTGGAGAGGGCAAGGATAACACCAGGTTGTATTAACAGTACCGTTTAAAAGTATTCACCCCAAATTTCCAATTACGATCTTATTTATGATAAAGATAAATGATTTAAACTACCCAAAGCTCGATACCTCCTGTCAGCATTTTTGCTTATTTGAGTATCAAACAAACCAGATAGAAACCTCCAATATGGTGGTACGTGAGCACAGCTTGTAACTCACCAACCTGTTTTCATTGATAGGTTTTCTGTTTAGCTTTTTTAAATGCAACATAACTTCCCCTGCAACATAAATCTTTCTAAATCACACTGTTACTGGGATTATACACAATACATTGTTCATTTACACACTTCATGACCAGACCAAAATACTACCAGACATGTAGAATGAGGAATTCCTTGAAATAGAAACCCATCTGAGAACATGAACAAAAACAAAACATCTTAAAAGTGATTACTGTAAGTCTGGAAAGGAGCACTAAGCAGTTGCTAAACCTTTGGGAGTCTAGTAGACATCCTTTACAGCCACTATCCACAACAACAACAAACAAACAAAAATATATGGAACAATGGTAAACATTTCCAGGAGTGGCGGGACAAGTGAAATTCATCCAAAACAACCTCTGAAAACAGGCCTTAACTTCCTCAGAAATGATTATTTTTCATATTTTACGAAGAAGCAAGACACTTTTTTCCTTAGTAGAAGCCTTGGCAGCTGTTGTCGACTTATGGAGGCGCATATAGGGCAATGCCTTTTCATACACTTGGCCAGGTATATCTGTATAGCTTTTATACCCTTATAAGTGAAATCATTTTAAAACAGCTTATTATCATTTACCTGAGTTATCTTCATCTGGTAATAAAGTGGGTTTGATCATCTAAAAAATTTAGGCTTTACATTGTTGTATCCACAAATTTGTGAGCTGGTTTCCTGGTGTGTTGTGTTTTGGTTCTCTCTCATCTCCTTACCTATGGTTTACATCTGGCGCTCACCTACCTCTCCACCCTCGAACACCTAACCACCCGAGGGAAGGAAAGAGTAGAAAAAAAGTTACCTTTGCAATTCTGCGTGCTGTAATTGATCCTGCTCTAGAGTCTACTCAAAAGCCTGACAGGCACGCATGTTCGCGGACTCTTAAAAGAAACCTGGAGCACACTGATAAAATATATGCATATAGGAGGATGACATTAAAAACCTAATACAAGATTACCTGGCCAGGACGTCTTTGCTTGGGTGTAAAAGCGTTAACTGTTGCCATTCCTATTAGTCGTACTTTACTTCGCCTTCTCAAAGCGTTTTTGTGGAATTGTCACACTTTTTCACTTATGATAAAAACAAATACCAATTAATATAAAAGTGAATAGATGGCTTTTGTTTGACTGCAAAGCACCGCAGCAACATCCATGTCACATGTGTCTAATGCAAAGAAAACCTGTTTACTCCAAATTTCTTGTCAGCCTTTCCCACAGCCTGAAAGGCGTATCACTCCATCCAGTCATGTTACCAAATAAAAACATCTGCTGGAGGCCTAGTTTTACCACAGAGGACAGAATGCTGTGGGATTCTTTAGATTCTCTCAGATGAGAATTTTGTGGAAGCTGTTTTCAGAATCTCTGATAAACAATGGGGACAGCCTGTCCTCAACAAGCTCAATACTGCTGTCAGACTTGACATTTAAAGCCAGTTGATACCGGGTTTCACCACACGGTCCAGGGGAGAGAACTGAGCCAGTGTCAACCTCTGCTGCCTGTTCTCATACTTTTCATAACAGTTTGTGGCATTTTTCATGTCAGCAGCATATCTGGGAACCTCATTTCAGAGAAAATGTACAACAAAAATATTATAGCATGCACAACTTTACATTACAGTGGAACCAGATTTGCGTGTCCCCCGCATATATTTTGTTGTCTATAAAGTATGTTGTAACAAATCTGGTGGTAATCATGGGGTCGTTTGGAGGACCCATTTGTTCCTATACTCAACTGTCTTGTTGATGTCTTGAGATATTGCTTCAGTGTTTCCAAATAATGTATTTTTCCTTACAATCATTCTCTGAAACAATAAAGCTCCACATAACATTACATTTCCATTCCTTGTACTTTAAAACTCGATTGCTGTTTTCATGCTTTCAAGCTTTACCAATCCTAACCCTTTACCTATTTTAGCAATGGCAACTATGGCCAACTATGACCCAAGTAAATTACATGTCTGCACAATTTAAAACATTCATTTCTAAGTGCACTTACATACTATAATTAGGTTTTGATATAATTATTTTGTTTTATTTTGTTCTAGTAATCGCTTTTTCATCACTGAGAGAATTGATGCCCGTTCAATGCAGGACAACAGTCACTACTAATAATGATGCTCTTTCAGCATGTTAGTCAGCACCTTTGCAAGGTCTTCAGCTTTTGTTCTGGGGTGATGTAGTCTCAAAAAATGTTTTTACCTGCAGCTCAGGATCCATCTAATTGGTTAAAAGTTTTAGGGGTCGGACATTACCATGATTGATTAAACAGATAAATGTGGCACCTTCGGACATTTGGAAATCATACCCGACACTAAACCAGACTTGTTTTAGATCTTACTAAGCCAGTATCTGGGGTTTCCTAAACAGCTGTTTGCCTGCGCTAAGATCACTATAGTGATCTTACATTTTAAAGTAAAAACGTCTGAATTTAAAGAAAGCATTAAAAAGAAATTTGTAAGACAAATTTTGCCAATGCGAAAATCGAAATACATTTTCTAATCCTAATTGACCCAAAAAAAAAAAAAAAAAAAATATATATATCTCTTAAAGTTTTGTTCGATTTAATGTCATGTAGTTGGATAAATATGTTATGTGTCTTTTTGTATGATATATTTATAGACCAAGGATTCAGCTATATATCCAGGTCACTTTGAACCTTTATCATATAGTATATCGTACCGAACTGTTATCATTACATATTTTCCTCCTGCTATAGAGTACCTTAAAATAAAACATTTCATACTAATGCACCTAAAACATTATTATCATGACCATGACTTTGTTTTACTTTCTAGTTCTGTATGTTGCCCTACAAAATGACCCGATAACCTTTGGCTAAAAAAAAAAATCCAGTGTCTGGTCCAAATAATATTAACCTCATTTCTCATCCCTCATACATTCATCTTTTGTGCTGATCAAATTTACAGATGTTGGTTATTTCATGTTGACAGGGCCTCTTCATTTATCTATTGTCCCACAGGGGTCAGTACATGACAGATTTATGTTACATAGACCACTACGTTCTTCCTTTATATTTTCGATAACCAATAAACATGAAAGCTGAACATAACGTAAATGAGCAGCAGATGTGAAAGTTGTCAGACCGCAGCGCAAACACGCGCACACACGCATGCATGCATTGGCTACGACGTGTAATTTACAATATTTACGGGGTCCATCTTTCACCGTTTACACTCTCAATTTTTTCATCTGAAAGCAGTTATCTCCAAGTCTTGTAACACCCAAGTCTTTTATTACATGCAGGAATTCATAAAGCAGTCATGTCTGTGTGTGTAACGTGATTCTGGCTGTAAAACCTCTGATACGGAGGAGTTTGCCTCATCATATATGGAGTAAATCATCAGTGAACGAAGAAAGAGGGGATAAAGGCAAAAGAAAGAGCGGCTCAGAAAATGGTCGGACGGGAGATAAGAGTGTAGCACAAATATGGGAGAAGAAGAGGCAGTCTGGTATTATTACAGCAGCCAGGTGTGTTTACATTTTGAGAAAGAGATTTAGCATGCTTTGTTGGACGATATCACCAGTGATGTCCTCCTCATGGTCTGTAGTGCTAACCTGTGACTTGCTGACACCTCCTTTTGGATCTTAATGTTGGGAAATGTACGTCCTACAGAACTCCTAAGCCCCCGAGATATGTGCATGTGTGTGTGCTGACCCGTAGATAGTAAGAAAAGGCTGTAAGACAACCCATGAGATCACTGTGACTCCCTTGATGAGTCTTTTATCACTCAGAAACCCAAGAGAAAACAACGCACCAAATCTGTAGGGGAGGCTGCAAGGATGGCTTGCTTTCCTCATTACTGCGGCCCAGGAGTTGCATCGTTAAATTGATTTAAATCCAGATTGTAAACAACAGAAAAAAGATTACATGGATTTGATTATAATTTTTCTGTAAGAAGGCATAACGTAGTTGTTTATTATCTTGGGTGTGCAACGACAACAACATTGACTGGGACAGCTGATTTGTGTTGCTCTGCTAAAGTACTCAAATATATTGGTTGCATGGTTTCTACAAATGACAGAGTTTGCGTTAGTGTTTCCTGTTCCGATCTCTTTGCTTCTTCTGTCTCTTCCTCCTGGGGTAAATGCCTGCTTCCATACCCATTAAAGCTTTCTTTTAATGGTTGTGCACAACAAGAATAGCTGGTCTCGTGTCTCTTTCCTGCAAGATTATCCTCCTTGCCACTGTTGACCAAAATAAAAGTTGCTTTTACAAAAATGATAACCTTCCATCACACAGTTCTTTTTGTTTGAAGTAATGTAATTATTATAATTTTTTTGCCAGGGAAGGTGCCATTAGATTTGTAACAGAATGCTTTGTAGAACTGTCCCCTCCCCCCATGTATTGATTAGCATTGCCAACCTCAGGAGCAACTGATTAATTAGAAACTACCACATGATAACTGAAAGTAAATCTCCCATTTGTTGTATGCTTAACGGTTAAATGGAAGATTAATGCATAAAGCTAGTTTTTCTGTAGTTTTTATACTTGATTTGTGAAGGATTACATTCACATTCAGTTGTCTTTGCCTTAATGTTGGCTGATTAGGCAAACATGCTTTGAATCTCACTGCCACTGCCATTACAACTGTGTTTCCAGCTAAGAACAATTTATAATATAAGTTTTTTTTAAACTAAGAATGTTTCGTGTAATACTTCTCTGGCATGTTCAAGTATTATACATTAATATATTAATCTATAATACTTATCAAGAAGGCCTTTTTTCACCGGTTTGTGCACAGGTGTTTAATAATTAAAATGAAGAACATTTAAAAAAAGCTCTGAAACTCAAATTTAAAGATGCAGGGGTTTCTGCCAGTCATTGGGAGGCAGAATAAGTGGGACTGTAGCTCTCCTTTCCCAGCTGTATGTTTTACCTTTCAAATTTCATTAACCACAAAGCTCACTTTAAAGTCCAGCAGGAAAAGCTCCCACTGCTTGCCAAGAAAAATCTTCATTTCAAGCATCCAGCAGTCCAGGGGTTCATTTGCACAACGTATTCATCAAACAGAAATGTTGTCCCTGATAAGAAGAAGAAACTGCAATGAGGATAAAAAAAAAGAACTGGAAGTGATTTGGAGTACAGATTACCTGCTAGTTTTGTTTATTCATAATGGGGAGCAGAAATAAAGAAGAACGACACAGAAGACCCGACAATGAACTCTCCATCCTGAGACTCTCTTTTTATCAACAAGAAAGCACCATGTCTTATAGTGAAGGAGAGTTTATGTAACAAAAACACAAGTGAGAGTTGTTTGCATTGAACATCAGAGGAGAGTCATTCTCCTTCCCTGTTTAGAAATACTTATGGTTCTGCCTCATCTGCAAGCCTGTCATTATTTCAAACAGCACCATGGATAAAGTCACATCATATTTCCAATTTATTTAAATCAGTTGCACAATTCGTAGTATGTTCAACATACTTTATAATAACAAGTGCAATGTAAAAGTCTGCATTTGATCATTTCAGTTATATGACTTTTCAGTGGTTTAAATACTGCAGAACTTTTTCTTTATAGGCATGGCTAAACAGTAGCTTCTGTTTGGTTCTTCATAAGGATAATGGTCGACTCTTACAAGCAGAGAAGGACACTCGTGCTGCAGGATGTTTATGCCGTGAATGTTTTCTAATGTGAAGAAATGCATGTGTTAAACAGCAAATGAATGAGCTTTTATTCAAAAGATTGTTGTCTTGTAATCAAGTGACAGGAATTTTTGTGGAGAGAAAAACCCACATGGTTTATTTGAACTTGAGCTGAACCCAGAAACATGTGATATTATAAAATCGTTGTAATCAAACATTGAAGATTGTAAATAATAAAAAAATTATTTAGGAGGAATCATTTAGGAGGCCTCACATTTATTACCTTCTCAAAGGAGATAAATCCTAACATGTCAATTCACATCACGTGTACAAGGTTTTGAACAACGTTACTTAGCATTTTCCTCAATATTGGCCTCCGAAACATATAGTTTGATGTGCTTCTGACTAATGAAGTAAGTGTGACTGCCATGGTACGAAACAAACACCTTTATGAGGTCTGCAGAAGGAAAGCTGTAACAACTAAGGAGATGGTTTAGGATGTGAACATGACAGAAAATAATTTGTCATCTGCTGTTTGTAATATATTTCTCAAATGGAGGAGATATATACCAACTGACAACAAGCCTAGGACTAGTTGTCCACTTCTTTATAGGAAAAATAATCTAAGGCCAGAGAAAATGTACACCAAAACCAAGACTTCTGGAATAGCTTTATTTGGACTTGTCCAAATATAAAATACTTTGCAGGAAAAGAAACTGTGAAGGACGGTATTAAGAGTTTCATGGTTTGGGGAGGTTTTGCCACAGCCGGACCTCGCCAGCTCACTATCATAAAATGCACTATGAATTTATGATGGTGGCTGAGGGAAAAGTGAGACCATCACGCTAAGGCATATACAAAACCACTCTAATGTGACATTTAATAAAAAACATACAACAAAATCAACTAAGAATTAGTTAAAAATTAGAAGGAAAATCCTGGATTGAGCGTAAGAGCCGTTTTGTTTCAATTAGATGGTAAAATGCTTACAGCCGAAACTGAAAATGTCAGAGATTGTAAAATGGCAACAAGAAGTATGGATTAAGTTGAGGAATGTCCTGTTGTTGATGTTATCATCTGCATTTTAGCTTCAGCTTTAGTTTGTTGTTTATTCGCAAATCCTTTTTTATGTTCCAGAGTTTAACAAAACTACACATTGATTTCTTAAAATGAAGGATAAAGAACTGAATAAATAAAAAAATGTCATAATGATTCCACGACTGTATACAAAACTATTAAAGCTCAAAGTTGATTTATCCTCACCCCCACAAAACTGGCCTTGTCTGACACACACGGTGACACGCGAACAGGCCTTTGAGGCATCAGGAAATGGCCTCTCCAGGTTCCAAAGCCCAGCTTTGTTTTTCTTGGCAGTGGACAAGGCAACCCAGCAGATGTCTCTTGGGGGACTATGCTACAGCTCAGCGGCTAAGGAGAATCAATTAATATTTACCTCACTGTGCATATGTGCAGGCACAGTATAGAGAAGAAGGACAGTGTACAGTGACAGTACAAGGCCTCTATGACCGCGTGGCCTGTTGACCTTGTCAGTTTACAGTGGGGTATTCCTGTCCTGTGAGTGTAGCTAGATCTGGTGTATGACTACTCGATAGTAGGAAACATATGGACACTAGGACAATAGACAATCGCAAAACCCTCAAAAAAGCACACTTTCAACATTCCTCCAAATGTACATTTTTATCTCTGTTAGATTTCCTGTTACTGTAGTATCCTGTTACATCTGTCATTTTTCATAAGCTGCTGATTTACAGTCAGGAACTGTAATAAATGTTTTTTTTTTTATTTGATCAGCACAGTCTACAGTTCCTTTAACATTTACTGCTATGGTTTGGGGTATATTTCCATAAGATAGCAACATTCATATTCAGTGTTGTGTAAGGTGATTTCCTCATTTTATGTCAGTGGATGATTCAAATCTGGTGTCCATTTATAGAATGCACTGTATAGGGTTACTCTTTCTCTTTCTCTTTAAAGTCTAGTTTAATCAGAAGCTACAGTATGCTCATAAAATAAGTTTCAAATTAAAGACTTTATAAACAGTTTTCTATCCACACTGAACATAAAGCATTGATAAAGACATGTCCACTGTGAGAAAGACTTTGAAGTGGAAACTAAAGAAGAGCTTGAAGGCTGCGCTGAAGCCGACAAAGAACATAACAAATGTGGGATTTATTTCTCATGGCCCTTATGTCATTTCTTCAGAATCCTTCTGTTGAACAGACAACTTTAAAAAAAAATCTAAACCAAGCTATTGTAGTTCTGGCTGCATGTAAAGGTGAAGGGTCATTGTGCTGCCTGAAAGCTAGCGCCCAGTCCATTCATGTTTTTGCATCCTCTAAAAGGTCATCTTTAGCTCTCTCCATCTACCAATTACCTCTACTAGCTGCCTTCAGTCTTCTCCATGTAAGCATGCCCAGTGCAGCTATGAGTGATGCACAATGTACATCAAATCTGACTGGAGCCTCTTCATTCATGTTTATGGTGTTTATGGCTTAAAGTAAACTGCTAACGGGAATGACTTGGTTAGCAAACAAGAATGATTTGAACACTTCTGAAAGAAAGAATTTGCAGCACGGACACTAGGCATTACAATAGAACAATAATTATTCAGCAAGTAAGACAATATTTTTTATAGGTTTTAGCAATGCTCTTAGCTGAGTGCTATGTAGACAAGGGATGGATGGATGGGTGAATGGATACATTAAAATAACATTTTTATTATTGTATTTTTTAATGACTCCAAATTAGTTGATGTACTCGGCAAACAGTCTGGTGTAAGACCGTTGTGCTGATTTGAATAACATGCAGTCCTAAGCAGCTCGTGGCCATCATGAAAATGTTTATTTTGAAGGATAAGCCAAGAGCGAGCAGCTGGTTTGAGTTGTGAAACAATACTTGAGATTTAGCCAGCATATGGTTTAGATTTGACCCTCCCTCTCTCTGCAAACCTAACTCCCCTTTCTCCATCATCTGCCTTCCTATCCTCACAGTCAGCTATGAGCTGTCTTCATTTCCTGGTGATCCTGGTGTCCCTCTTTTACCCCTCACCTTGAGATGACCATCTTACTTCTTTTAATTATCAAACCCTTCAGAGCTTCAACCAATAAAGCAACAAAATCATTTGGGAGCATTTCTTTTATTGTTTATCATTTTTGGAAAAGAAAAAGATGGGTAACCCCTGAGTTATTGGCCCCCCTCACTTTTTGGCGAATTCTGTGGGAGAGCAGCTGTGATTGTTGGTCCCAGGAGCTTGTAAGACCTCCCTACCTTTATAGGAGCTGATAAAAAGAAGAAAAGTATGAGCAAGAGCAATGATCTAGCATTTCGTTTAGTAAAACAGAAAAAAAAGTTGCCCAACTAAAGAGATCAAACCTCACCCAGATAAAGTACATTTTCTATCACTAAGTACAATTTTAGTTTTGGAGCAACTTTTCTTAATTTTGAAGTGTAAAACATGGTTTTTGAGGTATATGAGTATTCATGGTCCACACTTTCAAATCTGATCTTCTGGGATAAATTCTGAATGCACGGGCAGCTCAAAGTTCTTGAGTAACCCACTCCACATTGTGATGGACCTCCTCAAATAATATTTATATATTGTTTCTCTGTCCTGTTCCCAGCTCTACAAGCTCACAACCGCAAACATCTGTAAAAAATCAAGACAGACAAGCATGCACATCACTCATAGAAGGTAAAGACACCTGGTGCTAAAACAGTCATTGTTACAAGATATCTCATATATATGCAGAGCAGACTTCAACACAGTCAAGACATTCTCATTGGATGGTGGTTGGGATTTCCAATGTGATCCTTTTTCATATTTGGTAGGTATTTAAGGATTTGGCACAAGACTGTAAACAGAACAAATCCAAACAGCTATGGAAATGTTGACATCTACATTAAACTGTGAGGAGGACAGTTACATGTGTTGTTAACTGAAATGTTTTAGGAGAAAAGTTGGCAGCGGACACTGACAACTTCAGATTCAAGCAACTTAAATCCTCATCTAGGCCAACATTTGTTGCAATGTCTCTTTCAGTGCATAAATCAAGAAATCTACTCTCCCACAGCTGTGCAACATTTGTTTAGGAAATAAAAAACAAACTGATGCATCCGAGCACTCTAGGCTAATATGGTGAATGTTAACTCTAGTTTATGCACTCCTACGGGTATTGCTCAGCACATGAAATAAATACATTTCTGGCCCAACATTTTAATGTAGCAGGGTATATTTGGAATGAATTCTTTATATTTTTTTCAGTTTCATTAAAATGTGTGTTTTGCATTGTGCAGGGTGACAAAGTTGTTAACATTGTTGCTTTTCACCAATAATGTTCTGGGTTCAAATAATGGGGTTTCTTTGCATGTATTTTGCCATTCTCAGCTAATAATCCAGTCTCTACCAACCATCCAAAATGATATGTTTTATTGTAGCTATACAATAAAAATTGCTTTTAGGATTAAAATTGCTCCTGCATGGTTGTTAGTCCTGTGTGTACCAGTTTTGTTAAGGATGTACCCGCTCCTCTCGAAACGTCCTGACTTGCTGGGTAACAACTCAGCAGAAAACGGATTTGAACTCAACAAACTGCAGTAGAAAAACAACAAAAACTGGAATGGTTGTATGTATGCTTTTGTAGAAAAGAGTAGAATTGGTGGCTGAGTCCTACATAAACTTATCTGCCAATGTCAGGCTTTAAGCCGCTTTTAACATCCACAGTGAGACTGCAAATGCAATTAAAATAACTAAAACACGGGCCAGGGGCAGCATTCATCACTTCAGTCCTTGAACCATAATTGTGCAATAACAATAGAGCTTGACATTAAGGATTGTGCTGTTCCTTGATTTATTCTGGCAGATTAATGCTGAGTATGAACATCTCTGGCATGTCTGGAGCCAAACTTGCTCCTCGCAGACATGCTTCATTTGTTTGTTCTGTAGCTTTACCTTAGGGAAGGCAGTATATGTTTTAACTGGACCCGTATTTGTGTCCTTAAATGATTGTGCAATTGTTTTGAATTACATAAGCGTTTGGGTCAAACTCTTGATAAAGTCAAATCAGTGAAACAGCTGCTGGCTCCTAGTCCTGCACACACACGCCGAGTAAAAATCTAAAAACACAGGGAAGGAAAACAAAAGCCTGTCATGTTGCTCAATCTGTGTTGAATTACCAAACGTTATTCACGAAATCCAGAGTCCAAAAGAGGGAGAGAATTGGTTGGGGGGGTTGATAGAGGCGTGTGGAGAGGGAACCTCTGGTCTGTTTTGTGAGAACTCAATATTTGATAGCATAAGCCAACTTCGGCCGCTCCTATATATATTTATGTTCTTGGCAATGTCTTTGCTGAGCCAACATGAGAAAACCTGCTCCAAAAAGACGATAGCTTTTACACACATGTTCATGTAAATTGTTCAGTTTTCCTTTAGCATGCGTTCCTATCTATTATTAAGCGGCCAGATGGAGGTTTAATTTTAGTGTGCAAGCAAACAGTAATTTGAATCTAATTATATCCAGATCCCACAAGGGTTTAATTTCTTTGACAAATTTGTTCCAATTATGTTTTGCAATCTGCGGTTTTACAGCTATTCTGAGTAAGATATCAAAGTGCAGTGAAGTATAGGAATATTTCTGTATGAGTTCATAGAGCATATAGAGCACGGATGTTGGGAATGACACAGCAGAATACTGAGACTTTCCTTAGTCATAATGCAAATGTAATCATAAATGGATTATTGTGGCATCACTCGCATTGATTGATTGATTTTTTAAAGATTTTCTTATTCATCTTGGAAGAGGTCTACAGCAAGTGGACAATAAAATGTTTGAGTTGAAATGTCCATTGGTTTAAGATAAAGTATCTTTAGCCGTACGACCCGTAATCTACCGCAGAAGATCCTAATAGTTGTTTTAAACCCCTGGAACATACAGCAGTTGATTTCCATGTATGACATTTGAATTGGTAATGATCTCAACCTAATTCCTTTGCCTCACACAGTATTTAATTCCAACGGTTTGAATGACGTCCATTGGGTGTGCTTGTGTAAAAACATTTTTACATGTTTAATAGAATGGCATCGTTCTGAAATGTTTTTGAAGCCCAGTGCTTGTTCAGCTCAGTGTATAAATAATTTTGATCAAAATACGTATTAAACAATTTTTCTTTACTTTAATAGTGGTGGCTAATATAAAAATAGTATGCTGAGTAAGGCCAATACTAGAAACTACTCAGTACACCGATTACACTAATTATTTGCTGTATTTGTTGCTATGGGACCAAAATCAACAAAGAAGCCATGACAAACCCATTGAGCTAGATTACATCATTTTAAAAAGGTATGGTAATACCGCTACCAATCTGCTGCAGACTCATAACCTGTCTGCAAATTATTATTATTATTTTTTTACCAGATGAGGATTTAAGTAGCTGTGAGACGAACTCTCTTCTCCTGATGATCAGCTTTTCTGGGTTAAATCAAGCCAGAGTGTTATCTCTCTCTGAGTGTTTTACCTTTGCTGGCTGAAGTTAGTTTTATGCTTTCTGCTAACCCGATCCAATTCACTCCTTAAGATTTTTTTTGTCTAACAGTTTTGATGGTTTCCAAAATATCTCCTCTGGATGTTCAGCCCTGACCATCTGCGACTGTTTTGTCTCCCTCACCTACCAACTCTCTGTTCTAAACAACCAGGGTCTCCCAAACCAAACAACCAGGGTCTCCCAAACCATCTCCTCTTGTTCGAGTAGACTTTTGTCACAAAATGTTAAAAAGTTCAAGCTTGAATAATTCACGTTAACAAGAAAATTCTTTCATAATAATGAAAATATTCATTAGGTTTTGAATTAGAAGGCCAAAGGAGTTATTTTGAAAAATATTGTGAAGTCCTGTTTAACCCATATCATGTGGCTTTCCTGGAAACCACTGCTTAGTAATTGTTTGTGTGAAGGTGAACTTCGTGCTTTGCTGCTAAATTTGAAGAAACTATGAAAATTCTGAAGCACATCAAAAATGATGTCAGCATGGAATAAAGAATAAGGACCTTATTTTGCCCCTAAACTAAGAAACCTGAGACCAGGGTTTGAACTCATAATCTGTGAGTTCAGTGAATATTTAGGATAAATCAAGCTCCCTGTATTTGCTGGGTTCTGGGAGAAGGAGTTTTCACTACAGTGTTTGTTCTATGCGGAAGAGGTGAAATTTGGACTGTTTTCTTTTTTCATTAAGACTCAAAACAGAAACATACTGCACTTTGAATGTGAGTGGCTGGCATTTATTTAGAAAGTAACTTTTGTTACAAATTAGAACATTCTGATCAGAGCTCAACAAGGAAACATGGTGGCTTTGAATATGAAACCCAACAAAACACAACAGACAGTATAGAATAATATAGATTAGTGAGACGATCTAAAAACCAAAAAGTAATCCAGGCTACTTTCCAGTACCAAATAAAATTTCTTTAGCAGCCTTCCATGACTTGTGTCAAGGCTTTGTTAGCAGTTTTATATTTTATTTTATCTGCAGTTCTTCATTACATCAAGAGTTTGCGAAGCTCCAGGCTCCCTGGTTGCTCTTTGATCAAAAGCCAAACTGGAAACCATCCCACATTAAGTCTCCCATGAATACTAAAATATTTTAGGGAAAAATGATCCTACTTGTGTAAATATTTTAATGCATTTGATTAAAATAACTACCAAACAAAAAAATAGGGCTCTTAAACCTTTTTTAAAGTTTTCCTTTTATTGCAAAGTTTACAATTTAGATTTTTTTCAACCATGTTGAAACTGTTTTGCTTTAGCCCACAGACCTAGATACAGCTTATAGGTCCAAATAACTCCTTGTCATCTTTTACAATTTGCACATTTAGTCTTTGCTGAAACTTTGCCAGGTTGAACATTAAACAACTATTGTTAAAAAAACTTTAACTGTCTTATAGTTCCCAAGACATTCTTGTTATTCATATATCTCAATTACGTGTTCCAAACCTTTAGCTCTTCAACCTGATTAAATTAGATCAAGCTCACAAAAGTAAAACTGTTTGATGCAGAACTGGTTTCATCACACTTCTGTTTTCAATTTGACTAAATAATGACCTTTAAACGTATCTGACACATCTTTAAAGAGCAGAACATTATGTCCAGAAGAAAATGTTTCGTATTTTTTTTCAAATGCTTTACTGGGTTTTCAAACCCTTGTTCTCAAGATCTGGCCTTCAGGTTCAAGATGCATCCAGTACAAACACAGCTGAAACAAATGAATGACCTTCCTATTTCACATCCCATTAAGTTTGGCAAAGGCCTGATGAAGAGTCATTCTTTTGATTCAGCTGCTTGTGAAGTACGAATATTTATAAACGCTCCAGGACACCAGATCTCGATGACCAGGGGTTAAGGACCCCTGTATGTAATACAAAATATCACTCAGTAAAGTCAAATATTATTGAATTAGAAAGGGTGGTGGCAACATTATGCCAAATGTTATGTTTCTCCAAATGGAGACAGTTCAGCTGATGGGAAGATGGAGGAGATAAACAAAGCCAGAACAGGGAATGGGAGACTTGGCTTGAAGTTCATCTTACCACAAAAAAAGCAGACTGATGTTAGAGGACTTACAGCCATAGTCCATACAAAAACCTGGGAATCTGTGGCAACATTTGCCAATTTGCTGACACATTGCTCCCTATGTGATGGGAGTGAGTTGAGCTATTTTGCACAGAAAATGGGAAAAAAAACATTCAATCTCCAAACCTATAATGCTTTTAGAGACAGTTAGTAAAGTCTTCTAGATATTTGTAGCAAAAGCTGGGCCTCCTAAGTGTTGACGCAAGGGTGCTAAGTACAATTTCTTACTGATGAATCCCCATGGCAAACCTTAAAGTTTATTATACCAAAGGTTATTATTATGCCACAAGAAAATCCACAAGCTGATATTGTAATACTTGCAGATACATTCCTTTTTTATATTTTAACATCAGCGGATTATAGTTCATCTTTGGGAGTATTCTCATCAACTGCTGTTGTGGTACTACGCTCTCAGGCTGATAGCAAAATAAAAGTTTCCTAGGTAGTTGTTATGCTTTTTTGAGCTAAATTCCTCACACCAGAAACAGACTAATGCAACATCTCAAGCTCAGTTAAATAGTCAGATCCCTGCTAGTCCGACTGCCATGGAAGCCAGGGACTGAAGCATGCGCTAATTCATGTTTGTATGTGTATCTCTATGTGTTTCAGTTTGTTTTACAGCGAGACAGAGGAACAGGGAATGAGAGGGACAGAGAGGGAGTTATGATTAAGGTGGTGGACAAACACAAATTTTCCGCTCTGATAGCCAGGGCAGTGGGAACTTCCTGTGGGAAGCGCACTCATGGAGCAGCTCAAGCCCATGCAGCACCAGGAGTCACAAAGGGCACATAGCTATTTAATGCCAGTAAGACCGCAACACTTGGGTCTTCAATTACCAGTTTGTGCTTAGATGACTTGTGGTTTCCACTGATACTAGATTTATTGCCAATTGCAAGAAATAACAGGTTCACATAGTAGGAAATAGTTCTGACGTAATGCTGCAGATAAATACAATAAATTAGACTCAAAATTCAAAAGAGCAATTCTAATAATGCGACATGAGCACATCAGTCCAATGGTTTTGCTTTGCAAAGTTTGACACAAGTGAATGTGTGCATGATGTACAGGTGTAAGCTTCTTGAACAGTCCTCTAAAATGACTAACTTTAAAATCTATCAATGACGAATGGATATGTTAATAGTATGTTAATACATCCAAGTTGTTCACTATTTATCAAAATTCCAAATGGTGGAGCTGATTTATAAAGAGTGAGAAAATATTTTATAGGAAAAATGAAAACAGGTTCTTCAGCTGCTTTGGAGATGCAAGAAAAATCCTGTTAGAACTGTGCCACCTGAAGCTGCAGGAGGCCTTTCCACACATTACAGCTGCTGATCACAACAGGGTTCTTCTGGGACTTTTAAAGGAGCTGTCAGACCAGCTGGAACTGTCTCAAATTCACATACAGTGCAGTTTAACAGAGCAATATTACACCACGGTGTGTGGCAGCGGCAAGTTTCCTAATGTAAGCAGAATGGCCGACAACACACACATTTTTCCTCCATCTCATGATAAGATTGTTTTATTACTATCTAAACTATTTCAAATCAATTCCCACAAAGCTTAACCTAGTTTGGGAAGAAAAATAGTTTAACTGAAAGGCTGGGTGTTTTTGTGTTTGATCCAAAACCTGTGACTTCCTATTTTTTGCTTGCTAAACAACATATTAAGAAGTTATTGTAAACCCTTGGTGCAGGTTTAACAGTATTAATATGGATGAAATGTGCATCATCAGAAATGCCATAGCCTCTGCCTATTACTTGGCATTCTTAGTCTTTATATATATATATATATATATATATATATATATATATATATATATATATATATATATATATATATATATATATATATATATATATATATATATATATAT